>ONZP01000237.1:0-52695 GCA_900312805.1 Fusarium torulosum
GATGAGTTCAAGAAGATGATAAGTGGGATGGAGTAAGTGCATGCACTCTGCTCCGTAACACTGCGTACAGGGGTTGACCTACTACTTAGTTTCGCAACGTCCAGAGCGCGAGAGCTTCAGGAATTCAAACTCAATATGCGGCAGAAGCTGCAGTCGTTCAACGACAACAGCATTCCCGAGGGTAGCACTTTAGCATCTCTCACCGCGAGGCGTATGGCAGTTGCTAAGGATATGTTTGGGCGCTTAGGCGCTAGTGTTAATATCGAGTCCCCGTTTTTTATCATCTGGGGCTGTAACACCTTCATCGGGGACGGGGTTTATATGAACTGCGGGTAAGCCACGGCAACAAGGTTTCTCCCTTCCACCGAGGGCCACAAGAGAAACACAAGGGCTAGGTAATTACTAACTGCCATAATTCAATAGTGTCACAATTCACGACAACGCCCCTGTCTTTATTGGCGACAGGGTGCTCATTGGCCCAGACGTTTGTATCTGCCCTATCACCCACGCACTCGACCCGGAGGTACGGCGGGAAGCCAGCGGCACGTCCTTCGCCCATCCCATATATATTGAGGACGATTGCTGGATCGGCGCACGCGCCTTGATTCTGCCGGGAGTCCGCGTTGGCCGGGGTTCGACCGTTGCTGCCGGAGCCGTGGTTGCGAAAGACGTAGAACCCTATTGTCTAGTAGGCGGTGTACCTGCGAAGGTTATTAGGAGGCTATACAACCCCAGATGAAAGGCTGTAACGATCGCTAAGGTAGGCAGGCAGGCCTCTTTTATGTTTGGCGTAAGCCGCGTGCTTAAGATATAGAAGTCTGCGAATTTTTCTTATATGAGGTCATTGTTCTTTTCTCATCTCCACGCAATATTGTGGCCGCTGTAGTGGCACATGGTATGACACCGTGGGTAGCTAAAATCGATCATTACGATGTATTCGTTTGTCTAGGCTGTGTTCTTGCCGCGCTTTGATCTTACCTACCATTTCTGTTCTACGGCCGTCTTTGGCGTGTAGGATCTGCCGCAAGGTACAAATCAGAGGTTAGAACTAAGCTCAGATTGAGGCATTTAAGGTGTCGAGAACACCAACTTGAGGAATGTTTTAGGTTGTAGGAGAATCGGTACGCTTCAGAGGCAATGTGACGTTCTAACTAGAACTTATATTACGGTGCATGCAATAAACCTTTAGCACGGCTGGAAGAAAAATACATCTTATCGCCGTGGATCTGTCTAGTATAGATGATCCCAGGCTGATAATTATGCCCAGATTGAGGTAACGATTGGTCATATTTTCAAGGACACGCTCCTCAGTTTTGCAGAAGCTACTGGCCTGGAAACTCGCGTTTGTTTTGCCTCTCTGTCACGTTCCATCAAGGTAAGTTTCTCAGTCGATGTGTGCGACTAGACGGAGGATTTAATTGACCTTGTTGTTTATGTCGGCTTAGAAGGGGAAAGGCATGTTAAGAGAATTCTCAATAAATGGTCTGGTGCTCTATACCCGTACAATGCCTGGATCTTCACACTCTGCCCGCACATTCCATCACCTATACCACCCGTTGACGCTATATAAATCGCATTAACTAAGGCAAAAATGCAGTTTGGAGCATGGCGAGGCAAAAATATACAACAGCGGGGATTCGCTNNGTGGCTTGACTATGGGAGAGCCCACAGGCTAAGGAATTATTCATCCCCATAATAAAAACATACTAGCTCCATATTATATAATACCAGGCACTACGGTAGCAGGGAATAGAAGTTTGGCCAGCTAAATAGAGCCTCGAGCCTCAAGTTAAGCCTCGAGTTGAGCTTCAAACCGCGAGTCGGATACGAGCCAGACAGTATGCTTAACGTAGTGTTTCTTACTGTTTGATAGACTTGATTCTTAGTAGCCAACCTAACAATTGGCTACGAGATCTATAGAACGGTAAAAATTATAAGGATAACAAGCTGGAGAACAAGCGGGTTAACAAGCTGGAAGATGAACTAGATTGCTAGGTAGGACACCATTACCTCCTCTGGTACTCGCTAATATGCTCCCATTTCTGCTTCTTACTAGCCAGTATGCATATCCTCGTCATGCCACCTACAAACCGGTGAGGCTACGAAAGCCAGACCTAGAGATACCATCCGCACTCCCTTGAGCAGCCCCTAACTATTGGCTCAGATGAGGCTAATAGACCATCCCAAACCGTTCCCATCCCAGCCAGCCATGGCGGCATTCCGTTCTCTCGTACCCTACAACTACTTCCCATTCTCGAACCTGCATTACATACCTTCCTCCGCAGGGGTCCAGAGAGAACGCCCTCAAAAGGTTGCGCACACTACGACATACATGTCTTCCTTTCACGAGACTCTAGCAATGTTTGCTTGCAGAAACATTGACAAATCTGTCGCCGACACTATTTGCCTCGAGCCTCCTGGCGACGAAAACTACGCCTCTCCGAGAACCTCTCCTCCTGGAATCACTGCACCGATTGCTGAATCATCTGCCGTTCCAGTACCTTCAGACATCTCGAACGGAACGGCTATGAACCGTGCTCAGTACTACCGAGAGGGAGCTGGCCATTATTGCAACTAAGTCATTGTCAAGTGCAGTATTCCCCTCGAGGACTTCCTTTTCCTTAGCAAGGGCGTCAACCAAACCTGCACGAACCTCTTCGCGAAGGAATTTAATGCGAACTCAGTTACTATTTTCTGCTGGTTTCGGATATTGGTTATCTTTTGAATTATATTTTAGTGTTAATTGGTCGCTGACTACCTGTAGTTTGGTTACGCTGCACACTGCAGATCACAACCTTGCTAAAACACGGTGGCGCCACTTGGCTCAACTGCTCGACTGAATGACACCTAGTCTAAAATACGTGGACAGTCAATTTTCATTGTATTGTCTACTATGTTAATTGACGATTGTAAGTGCATTTGATTGTATCCGACAGCTTGACAAGTTTATTTCTCCTGGTTAAGTAGGTACCTGTTCAACTGGGACTTGGATTCCGGTTGACACGTAGCGCCGAGTTACATTGCACAAAGACTCAGTTACGGAGTCAAGTTTGAATTCCACGTTGAGCAAAAATTGGCCAATCAATTAATAGAGGAGTTCCGAATTGGGCATCAATTGGTGCAGTCATAATCTTGTAACTTGGTCCGTTATTGAAATGGGAGTTTTAGTCTCTCTTTTGCTTGATGCGTGTAATTTAACCGACATTAAAGTTGTCTGATCGTGAGGTTCTGACTTCCTACTGGGACTATCCTACCCGTAATGGCTTTGCAGTGGAATACTTACCTCTCGATGGAAAATTATTAAGTTGGGAAATTCTTAAGTTGGGAAATTCTTAAGTTGGGAAATTCTTAAGTTGGGAAATTCTTAAGTTGGGAAATTCTTAAGTTGGGAAATTCTTCGGCCCGGTAGCGAGCGACGAAAAACAAGGCTGTTGCTTGAGCGGGGATTGAACCAGTGACAGACCCCTGTTCCTCCTTCCCCTGTATTGTATCTTCACCCGCTAATGTTATTATGTATCTCCGATCAGGTTAATGCAAATCTACCATCTCCATAACAAACTTCAAGAACCCGAAGTACATGAAGTCGTTATCCAGGAACTCTATATTCATTTGTATGTGGCACATTTAGCATAACAAGAAGGACGAACGCACAAAATGAAGACCAGAAGTATGTTTAAAGAGATCGCTAGAGCCTCGTCCAAGCAAAGCACGTATGCGGTATCGTGCGCGATCTTTTGAGAAGCCGTTCTCCCTACGCACATGCAGAGACAAGGTACATACGACAGGCTCGAAGGAAGCTGCAGCAGGGTAATAGAAAGCAGAATGCAGCTATGGCTGACTGGGATGGTACCGTTTTGGTTATAGGGATACAACAGTCTCGTCTGAGCAAACAGTCAGGGGCTACTTAATGGGGGTGCGCGTAGCATCTCCATGTCTGGGATATCGAAGCGTCACCGGTCTACAGGTGGTAGGGTTGGGTTGTTGAACTCGGCTACCAGGAAGTAGAGGTGGAATACTAAAGCCAGGAAGGTGACATGGTCCAACAAGGGACCCGTCAACTGGACATTCCGCCCGTATTTGATGGATCACGGTGATCCTGGATTATGGTGAGCCAACCTAGCAAGTGATCCACTAATGATTGGTCAGTTGGTGGTCGGCTGTGAACTGGGCTTGGTGAGTTTACAGTGACTTCACATGCAGGTGGGTCTAGCATATGAGATGGTGTGAGAAGTGTGCGGTACATGCGATATGTCTGACAGGGTCGTAACATGTAACCTGGTTCCGCAACCTTGTATCCTTAGCCGCTAATCTTAGAACGTATTTCCTATCAGTCTAATGCAAACCTAGTACTAGCGCCCTCTATAATGAACTTTAAGGACCCGAAGTGTATGAAATTGTGGTCTAGGAAGTCTAGGTGTCTTCTATATATTACTTATAAGAATAAAAAAGAGAGATAGACGAATAGAAGACTATAAATGTATGGCATTGCCTATAATGGCGTTCTCTATATAGAATATTAGACTTTTAGGAGGATATTAAACTAATAGCTAGGAGCTTATATATATATATATATATATATCTTAACTCCAGAGTTTTTATATACAGATTTTAATATTTTAGTATCTCGCGGAAGTTATAAATGTTAAAAAGATTATAATTCATAACCTTACTTAGAGGTTAGGAAGTCTACTAAGATTATATTCCTTATTATAGAATATTATAAATATAATCTTATAACTAATTAGATTCACCTTATAGTAAGAGTATAGCCTAGTCTATATATAAAAGTTTAGAGGTACAGGTGTATAGCTGCACTTGGCTAATCCTTGCTGCTCCGGCGATGCTTGCGCACGTACCATTTTTTGCAACCATGCATACCTCATGCTGATTCTTAATCCATAGCTTCTGTTCTTTCTTTGGAAAGTTTGCGCAATAAGCCTGTAAGTTGTTGCGGCGCAGCAGCAAAGATTTTAATACTTCCAGTGATCAAGAGACTGCTTGGCAGGTATCCAACTTCTTGATAGTGCATCCTTCGCCGTCACAGGTCGCCTCGGGCTCAGTGGTTGATACCAACGTAGGATTAAAGGTAATGGGAGTGAATAACATTTACTCATTGTCGGATACCGTGGTGGCTAGCGTGAGTACCATCTTATTACACTTCTCAATGAGATGCCCGTAATCTGGCTGCAAGTTGTAAGCATCAGATGAGCGAGCTTGAAATTGAAATTGCTTAATAGCACAATTTTTGCATTCGCCGGCTGTCGCTTCAGCCCGTATCTTAGTCAACACTGTCGTAATCTCATAGTTTTGGAACAAAGAAGCATTCTCACATGAGCCCTAGTTGAAGCACTCTTTCTTTGAAGTATCTCCGGGGTGTTCATAAGCACACGCGTTACACCATCGTTGGCCAGCTTTGATGCATGTCCCGTTGAAATGGTAGAATGGGCTGCTTAGCGCACATGCAAAAAGGTTTGTGTTAAGGGCAGAGCATTATGTTCATAGAGCTGCAAGCTGAAAATTTAATCTAGCGCCAGGAACCCTTGAATGCTGACCTAGTCTGGCAGACTGCTGGGCGCATTGAAAGCTTGGTAATCGCCAGTCTAATTGTCTGATATGACCGTATCCGTCGATTGGCTTTTCTCAATAAAGCCCCAGCCGCTTTACAGAGTTCAAAGAGACACGGGGAAACCAGATCCAGCATGTAGCAGATAGCACGTATCCAACAATAAAAGGTTAGATATGCCACACTACACAGGAATAACAGGCACTTACAGCTATGGGGAAACGGGAAAATCAACGCTCATGAAATCCATGCTTAGCCACATCATTAAACCTTGGCTATGCACCTACCATTGATGGTCAATCCGGTTCATGAATACAGTGAAGTGCAGGTTGAGCCTGATATCATGCTTTCAATAATAGCGGACAAAGAAAACTGGACAGAAGTCTCGTTCATCTCCTAGGGCAGCAAAGTAGTGGAAATAGTGCCAACAATTCCGCTATATACAAGAAGATACCTCGCGCGACACGGTGTCTGTACTACACCAGCCGCAGCGTCCTCAGACAATTTGAGTAGCTTGATGTATCGCACTAGCTGCTGGGGAAGGGTTACCAAAGCCCCATTGCTCCGTATGGTAACAAGTTGGCATGTGGAAATACTGGCAGCAATCTCTGCATGCACATGTAGATACGCACCCCTAGGCAGTTTAGGTAGCTCAATGTATTACGCTAGCTGTCGAGGTGGGGAGGGGCTGCCGAAGCCCGCAAACCCTGGTCCACTAAAATGTACCTGCCAAAGTCGCCCTGTTCCCGTCAGGCGCTAGACCTGCACTGCAATGATTTCCTTGTGCTGCACGTGGCAAAGACAACCTCGATTGGAGAAATCCCGTTGTTGTCAAGTCCTCCGTATAGCCCCCTGGTTAAGGAAGCAGACGCCTGCTTGCATGGGTACTCTGCTCTGAATCTAACCACTTAGTTACTCCTATCTTCCTTGGTTGCTACAATTAATGTACGACGCTGCAGACGCCTAGTATCGACTGTATCACTTTCTTAGACCTATATGTAGCGTTAGAATGCTAGCCAAAGGTTGGGCAGACTACGTCATGCTCGCTTTCGATTTTCCATCCCGAGCTGTGATGGCGCCCTTCCTTTTTGCTTTGAAGGCATAGCCTGGCGCGTATATCTTTTTTTTTCTGTTCTGGAGTCTCTTTAACTATCTCTGACTACCAGGGGGTTCTATTTTACTGAAGTGTGTATCTATTCGACCTCTTTAACACCGACCGTAACCTCAACAGCTCACCATTGAGATGTGAATGCTTTGACAGTCGAAAAAGTGTATACTAGATACATGAACCATAAATCGAAAGGGAGAATCGATCTGTCTACATAATTACATGCCAATTACTTGTGCGCTATTTTGGATAAGTGCGCCTATTAGAAAGTCTGTTACCCACCGTGCTCATCAAGACCCAAGGTGATTCTGTATTGCTGGTCTGTTAAAGGACAACTCACTGCATCTTACTTGGGGTATGGACAGTCGAAATTCGACCAACTTACAACGGCTTGCTTCATGTTCATACGACGATGCTTAGCCTGACTCGTAGGCTCGGGTCATCATGAGTTGGTATGAAAACGGGGCTTCATTGTATCCTGCTGTCGTTTCGCAAGAGAGCCATTTATAAGCGAATGATGATAGATGGCTGCGGCTATTTCAGAACACTGTCAATTAGGGGCTGAATTGGAAGTATCGCAGCTAGCCTTAGAATGCCGCTTGTCTCAGTTCTCACTTGCAAAGATGGTGGTCTTGAAGCCGACAGCTATCGTTCAAGCTCAGCACCTCGACACCGAGTAGAGTAAAGCAAAAAGTCTGCTGAAAATATCCTTTGCATTAACTAACCTCATGAGCCGGGCAATAACTTGATTCCGTCTTTAGAGGTTCAACTAAAAGGTTTTGGAATCACCGCACGCCCCTGCCCATCCGCACATCGTAAGCCAATATTCTTTGTAGTACGCCTCAAGGGGTCCTGGCATTTCTAGTGTACCACACATTTCTGCACGACGCCACCAAAGCATAGCAGTTCGGCAATATTGTTTACAATGTGTTACAGTCACACCACGTGAGGAGATCAGCTCACTCTTCTGGCTTGCAAGGCGGATTACCTGCGAAATGGCGGGGGAAACCCCCGCTCTCCCTCCCTCCCCTGCAAGAGCTGGGTTCTCTGTGCGAGGTACCATCATGGATGATCCCTGCCAGCTCCTGTCTTCGGAAACATTCTGCATTTCCCTCTGTTTTTTCAGGTGCCGCGTCATTGGTTGGGTGGTAAGCGGAGTACAATAGCGGGAAGAAAGCCTGGCTTCCTTTGTTCGATGATAATACCAAGTATAATGTTCTCAATTTCAACGCCTGTCAGCAGGTACTGGCTATCAATTACCTTAAAAGCTCGACCCGATTCCCTAGAAACGTCCCATTATGGGACAAATCGAGCATACTAATGATAATACCGTAACGACTACTACACTTAATGATGGTTCTTGACTGAAGGCTATGAGTTTGACGCCAACCTGAAGCTTTGGTCCTCTTTAGTCCTGTAATTCAAAGGGTAGTCCCATTGGAACTAAACTGTCAGAAGCCAATAACGGTGAAGACTGTATTTGATGGTAGGAAGATGCCTACGTGCTTTGCTAGGAAAAGCTTACTTATATGATTGCATCTTTTCTGTAGCAAAGCTTACAATACATAGCAGAATAAGACGTACGACGAAGAAGGAGTTTTAATTTTGGCCATTTTACTAATAGAGATTCAATTCGAAGCCGTGCGTCTTGCTGAATTGTCCCCATTGCCACTGTTTTCGCGGGATAGAAGAACTTGCAGTAATTCGGTAGTAGTCTGTCAGGCAACTTGGAGGTACATAAGGAATGATACTATAGTAAACGGAAGATGTTCATGAAACAAGGTTGTTGGTGACAGGTAGGTGATAAGCGGAGGGCAACCTAAGCCGTCGACAATATTATGACTCGTATGCCGATTTCTTTCACTGGCTTCAGCGGCTTAGCCGTTGTACTATGCGAGTTAAGCTAATGGCATGTCGAGTTACAAGTCTCAGCTAATAACATGTTAGCCATTGAATTGGGATAGCTTTATTTCAGAGTGGTAAAGCCGGCAGTTATACCTTCATTACTTCGTTTAGTAATAATGCTCTGCAGTATGGTTTTGCCTAATGAAGGGCCACCGATATATGATATATCGAAGTACCAGATCATGTTATTATGAGAGCTGCTTTGACTTCGAAATAAGACATCAGAACCTGGTATTTCTAAGGCTACATTGATCTTGAAGTTAACATTGGTCTTTGTCATGCAGGGTCTGTTGATGCCGCATTCCTGTTGACATAGGCCAGATGTCACTGAACAACGGCTTTACATTGGCTCGGATGTCCCAGGGTCGCAGTATTTGTGACCTGTAATACTAGTTTTGGAGATCCCTGCTTAGCAAAAGACTCATCCTGCGGATATTCTTAAAGGATTGGTTTTGGGGTTGAGATGAGCGGTGAAAGTTTAATCGAGGAGAAGAGTGAGCAGTGAGATTAATTACAGGGGGGAGAACTTGCGTAGCGCAAGCCACAGTTTCTATAAGTGGAGTATCCAAGTTTATTACCAGCGGCAACCCCCCTTCTCCATGACTAGTATCCGTCCCGTACCGGTACCACACCACCTTAATCTGGTCAGGGATAATGATCTCCGATGATAATGTCACACCTTGAGGCTCAGCGACCGTATTCCATCCTAGACTGCTGTCAGTGGTTTATACCAGCAAAGAGGACAAACAATGGCCGGAGTATCCGCCCCTGGTCCTTACGCTCCCCGTTATACACCCCCTCAATCATCTCGTCCATCACCTCGTTGAGCGCCTCATCAAACAAAACCATACAACTGGAGTAGAAGATGATAGTCCAGTGTACTATTGGAGCCGATGCTGTCGCGTATCTAAATTACCAGGGAAAAGACAAATATTAGTGTCCTCGTGAGCTGGGGTATCATATACGCCCCGCCAAGTGTCGGATGAGATAAAACCAGATAATTTACACACGCCCACACAAAACTACATCGCTGGCCTAAATTGACAGACTTGCAGTAGATGTCACAATCGCGTCCCACATACTAACCCGGCTATTCCTTGCTTTCAAGGTATATTTGCATCACTCGAGGTGTTCCGTAACAAAACCTGGGGCGTCATTAGTGGACTAGTGTAGTGTAATAGGCTTTGTTGGGACGAATGGACAGGCCAGCTCTCCAAGCCGAGTAAAATTTTGTGCGGGAACTTCTGTGCTTGTTGTCAGGCCAAACACTAGCCCTACCACCAATCCAAAACTGAGAGCATTATGGCCGGGTATAAAGAGCGTTGGTCCCAGGCACATCTCTTTCCCGACCACATCTTCAGTCTCAATTCTACACATTATTCTCAATGGGAGACCAAGAAACCACTGGTGGTTTGACCAACGTCGCCTCTTCTTACCTATATGACTGGAACCCTGATGTGGCTGAGCTATTGGTGCCGGAAGCGCACAATGGCCAGGTCGACGAAACGAGCTATGCCATTCAGAGGCTGTCAGTGTATCTGACAATCGGACAGAACTGGAGCATAATTACGGCAGGCCTAGACGATGCCCTTTTGAGGCTCCAATCCTCGGACCACATAACGAGTATCTTTCGATCCCATGGCTTCTGGGCCTGGTTGGCGATCTCCCTTGCAAGCCTGGACGACAACAATTTTGGGACAATATTCCAGATCCTATCTCGATTTCCAGTCTCCATGTTATCACATGTTGCTCTTTTTGTTTCAAAAACAGAGGTTGAGAGCTCCCTGCAGCAGTATATCCAACATAGTCTATGGACTGACACGCACGGTTACCAACGTCGCAGTAAGTAGTCCCAACTCGGTGACTCAATACCATCATCTAACGTTTCAGATCAACTTGAACAGGCCGGACTACAGGATTATCCAGCCAATCCATCGTTAACCTTTGAGTCATACCCGCCGAATCGACAACATACTGTATTGTCGAACACTCCAGTATCGGCGACATCGATCGAGGAACACAGGTCATCTCTTGAAGTCTTCGGTGACATAATACAAACAATTGATTCGAACACTTCCCATATTGCCGCATTAAAAAAAGAGAGCATGAGTCCTATCACGGGCTTTTCTATGTTCCACATCGATCCTGTCTATCAGTGGGCTTATCCAACTACCGGTAATTTGGCATCAGTGTTCGAGAAAACACTTAGCGACTTGATCGTTCGGACGAATTCTCACGCTTGTATAACGGCATCTATCCCACCGGGGACTAATCGTTGTCAACTCATCTTTGACGTTGAGGCTTCAGTAGTAGTATGTCTCGCAATGAAGCTCTACGGGATGGAGATTCGTGAGCGTGCACAATGGAGGGCCATAGTCTACCCAAATGGATCAAGCGCGAGGATTGATAATTCTGTGACGCTTGAAGAAACCGACGCTGAGTCTTGGCAAGATTTACTAGGGGACTTTCTTTTAAACGGAGTGCGACAAAGTAGGGAATATATCGAAGAGGCCTGCCGGGGCATTTTGGGGTCTAGCTGTTTACGGATGAAGGTTTCTGCGTCAGCCCAAGGTCCAGCTCGAATCAGCTTGACGATGGATCGCCGTACTCTAGTGGAAGTCCGTACGAAGCTGTGGCCAACGTTGGATCTGTATGTCTAGTTACCTTCCAATATGATTTATTCACCTATTCTAAAGAACCTGAGGAGCTGGGCCTGGCGGATTACTCTAATACGGGAATAGACCACTTTAGACTGGGCATTTCAGATGGGGTACCTTGGATGGAAGAGCATGGCTGCGTCCCACGCTAACCTCCATCCCATAAGCGAGTTAGAAAGATACCCCGCCTGTCTAATTGGTCAATTGCTGGTGATGGCTCGGATCAGGCCGAGTTAGGCCCATCGTGAGATGCCGCAACGAGGGACAGGATTGGGGACCGAGACATGGTGTTGTCCTAAATGCGACTTAGCAGGGTTGTAAACAGGCAAGCTAACACCCTTATTCTTCTTCCCTCCCCTGTCTTTCGACTCATGCGACTTCTTTATTTTTCCGACTCACTAGAGCAACACCTAGTTTTAATCCTGTAACCATCGTGCTTTCATACCTAGGAATTTTCACGTAATAATTTCACGAATCACTATTGGGATATGATAACATTAAAGGACTATGGAATTTTTCCATACCGGCCAGTAAAGCCTGTATGATGGCCGAATTTCTTATTACTATATAACTAATATTAGATGAGTTAAGGTCTCGAAAGAAGCATCCGCATCATTTAAAGAGACTCCAAACCCATAGTAACTTTCTGTTTTCATAGCGAAGGCAGAATTCAGAAGTATCTAATTTGAGCTATCAAAGCTTGGTTTCTTTGTGAACTTACTTATCGGCGTATCGCTTACGTCGCCGCAAATTTAGAAGCTTGATAACCATATGCTGGCTTCGCTTAAAACTTAAGATTAGACGCTAGAGACCTACCTCATGAGTAATAATAATTTCTTCCAAAAAGGTTCCTTCTACCTTTCATAAAGAAACAAAAGAATTTCGGAAATACGGTAAGTTATCCGTCCCACGGTTAAGACGCTTAATAATAGAAAGGTTATAGATTTTGAAGTGTTTGAAAGGCGCAACGTAGACATATTATTACAGGAAAACGAAGAGAAAAAATGGTAAAAGAGAGAAAAGAGAGAAAAGAGAGAAAAAAACCTTCCGACCATCCTCTCGGAACCTAATTATATTCTGAACAGCCAGCCCAGTGACCATAGTCACCATGAAATCAACAGAAATGAAGTAAACAATCGCTCAACCAACATCTGATGTTTAGATAAAAAATTGCAATAGTAATAGCCCAACCCTTACACAAGAAGGCGAGAACAGACACTGCAGCTTGACTTGATGGGTGGACAGCGACAGAAGGAGCAGTGTTTGACCCGTGATTGCTGCGATGAACCTGAGGTGTTCCGATGGAAGAAGACAAAATGAATAAGGCGCCCACTAGTGAAGAAGAGCTTGTGGAGGGGTTAGGATGTGATGCGCGGATCTCGCGTGTTGGAAGTGTGTTGTTGTGGAGAAAGAAATGCGAAATGTGCGAGACTTTTACCCAGCACAAAGGAAAGGGCAGCCTACGCAAGCGCGTTTGGGCAAAAAACAAAGCCCGTGCGGGTCTTTATCCAGTGTGAATCACGTACGCAATCATGGTGACAGGAGGAGTGGTTTGGTAGAGATTGCGCAATGTGAACGAACGAAAGGGGGCCTTCGCAGCTGCTGCCACTGTCAAGAAACTGCTCCAAACAAAGTGTGTGGTGTGAGATCAGTGAGGTAACAATTAAGGTGAATGAGATGTTGGACTGCGTGCAATCGTCTTCACTCCTGGAGCGGTCGCTTGTATCCTTCGTATACTATCAAGTTGGCCTTATCAAGATCTAGTGGCAGTGACAATGTTCGGGAAGGCCCCTTGCTCAGGTCATTGTAAATCCATGCACTGGCTCATCTAAGAGCAAGCGGGCGAGTAAAAGAAATTACAAATCGTCAAACCATTCACTATGGACTACTAAATCTGCGACAGAAAGCGACATGGAGCATCAACAGCCCCCGCACCGACTCAGGCACGGACGGGGCTGTCACTGACCAGGTTAGTCGATCCGTTCACGTGACATCCTGTCGCTGACAAGGTATCCCCAAACCGCTCTCGACAGGCCAACAGAGTCCTTGAACCTTCAACGATTTCCAAAACGATCTCAACCCCAACGAACGAACTTGAGCCTGAAAAGCAAAATCTAACTTTCAACAATGGGACGCGACTGTTGCGGTCCACCGGCTCCAGCCCCTGAGCCGGCTGCTGCACCAATGGCGGTTTCAATTGAGGAGACGAGCAGTTGCCAGGATTCTTGCTGCGACGGCGACATCGACGCTGAACCTCGGGCGACCAAGGACCCGGATGAGGGAGCGCCGGATCAGGAGAAACCGGACGATTGCTGCTCTTCTGGAAAATGCGCAGGCAACAAAGCCAAGGATGATATCGACGCGCCTGATTGCTGCCGTGGCAAGCCAGGCCCATGTTGCGACACTTCTTGCCTGAACCGCTTGGCCATGCGGGAATGCGAGATGAGTGTTGCGGATTCCCCCGGAGGAAATGCCCAGACAAAGAGTAAGTAGTCGCAGTTACAGAAAACCATATGAGATTGCTAATTCGCCTTAGCTTGCAATGGAGCTGCGGACGGCAAGGCATGCAGCCAGCATAGCACCTCCGCCCTTGACCGCTATGGCGCCATTCTCCAAGCACTGGGCTGCATCTGCCGCACTCTCATTGCCCTCGGCCAGGAAACCTGCTGTGAGATCCGCGAGCGCCATTCGCTGGACGGGAAGCAGTTCTCCAAGAAGTCGTCTGCTCGGTCCCTTCGCACGTCGCTGGATTCCCGCCGCAGCATCAGCTCCGTCACGCAGGACCGCCTTCGTCTACGCAACGGCTCTGGCGAAAGTGTCAAACTTACCGAGAAGCCATGTAAGGTTGCCTGCGCAGGTTCTTGTTGCCCCAAGGGTACGCCCGCCAAAGACCCCCCCGTCAAGGGCAAGTGCTCCAAATCCTGCTCGGAGGTGAAACCTGCCAAGGAGCTTCCCCTTAAGACCAGCTGCGTGGATCTATGCTGCTCAAAAGCCAAGCCTATTGTGGAAGCTGTAGCCGACATCAAACCTTCTGGCTCTTGCTGTGCAAAGGACAAGGTCACAGTTAAAGAAGCTTCAACAAAGAACAACTGCTCCAGTTCTTGCTGCTCTGAAACTGAGCGTTTGGAAGAATCCTCTCGCAAGGTCTGCTGTCCCGGGGACAAGCGTGTCAACAATGATGGTACCAAGAGCATCTCTGTGGACTCATGCGATTCGAAGGTCAAGCCCGTTGTTGAACCTCTACCTAGTGGATGTGCAGGATCTTGTTGCGGAACAATCAAGACTCCACTTCTCACAGAAACTGTCGATGCCGTTGGGGCTGATTCTTGCTGCAAGCCACCCAAGCAGGATATTGTCACGGCTCCAAAGACTAGCTGTGTGGACTCTTGCTGCTCCTCTGCTGCGCCTGATCACGGGTTGGAGATTGAGAAAGCCTCGTCTCAGGCTATGAACGACGTGGAGAACCAAGGTACCGGTAAGGAACATGTTGTTCTCAGCATTTCCGGCATGACTTGTACTGGCTGCGAGACAAAGCTCAACCGAACTCTCGCCACAGTTTCCGCTGTCAAACACCTCAAGACGAGCCTGGTTCTCTCACGAGCGGAGTTCGACATTGACCTTCACCTCGGCTCGGTGGAGGAAGTTATCAAACATCTGGAGCGAACGACTGAATTTAAGTGCGAAAGGGTTCAGAACCAGGGATCGAGCCTGGATCTTATCGTTAATGACGACCCTTCGAGATTCATGAGCCAGGCATGGCCAGAAGGTGTCGCTGATATGACGCTCGTGGATATACAGACCGTACGAGTTGCGTTTGATTCCAAGGTCGTGGGAGCCCGAGACCTCACTGAGAAGATTTGGGGTCCGCCAATTGAACTTGCGCCGCCTCGTGGTGATCCTTCGCTCGAGGCTGGGAGCAAGCATGTCCGTCACGTCGGATACATGACGCTTCTATCCGCTGTCTTGACGATTCCTGTTCTTGTCATGGCCTGGGCTCCTCTTCCTGAGCGGGAGTTGGCCTATTCCTCAGCTTCGCTCGCCTTGGCAACATTAGTTCAATTCATTATCGCAGGACCTTTCTACCCCAAGGCTCTGAAGGCGCTTGTTTTCTCCAGGGTTATCGAAATGGACCTCTTGATCGTCTTGAGCACCAGTGCTGCCTACATCTTCTCTGTAACCTCTTTTGGGTACTTTGTCGTTGGGAAACCTCTTTCGACTGGGCAATTCTTCGAAACTAGCACTCTCTTGGTCACACTGATCATGGTTGGCCGATGGGTTGCAGCTCTTGCTCGTCAGAGAGCTGTTGAGTCTATCTCTATCCGGTCACTCCAGGCATCGACAGCCATCCTCGTCGACAAAGACAGTGGAGCGGAACGTGAAATCGACGCCCGACTTCTTCAATATGGCGACACATTCAAGGTTCTTCCCGACACTAGGATTCCCACCGACGGCACCGTTGTCACCGGGTCTTCTGAGGTCGACGAGTCTATGCTCACGGGTGAGTCCAGACCAGTGGAGAAGTATCCCAAATCGGTGGTGATTGCTGGATCTATCAATGGACCCGGAGTCATGACTGTTCGGCTGAACCGTCTACCTGGTGACAATACCATCCACGCCATTGCTGCCATGGTTGACGAGGCCAAGCTATCAAAGCCCAAGTTACAGAACCTGGCGGATCAGGTGGCATCCTACTTTGTCCCCGTGGTGGTGGCGTTGACAATCATCACGTTTGTCATTTGGGTCGCAGTGGGCATGACAGTTCATGGCTATGGGGGATCTGAAGCTACCATTCACGCCATCACCTACGCCATCACTGTCCTCATCGTTTCTTGCCCATGTGCAATTGGATTGGCTGTTCCGATGGTCGTTGTGATTGCCAGCGGAGTCGCGGCGGAACGTGGTATCATCTTCAAGTCCGCGGATGCTATTGAAGTCGCCCATAAGACTTCGCACGTCGTGTTTGACAAGACAGGGACGTTGACTCGAGGAAAGCTCTCTGTTGTTGGAAGCGAGTGTGTCGACAAGGACAAACTCCCACTTCTTCTGGGTCTGGTTGAAAACAGTCGACACCCGGTTTCGGTTGCTATCGCGGCCCACCTCAAGGACATGGGTATCATACCTTCAACTGTTCCCGACCCGAAGAGTCTGACTGGTAAAGGTGTCGAAACTACCCTGGGCGATCAGAAGCTTCGTGCCGGGAACTCTAGCTGGCTAAATCTGTCAAAGCATGAACTCGTTCAGCCGATGCTTGTTCAAGGCTGCACTGTGTTCTGCTTTACGATCGACGATGAACTCAAGGCGGTCTATGGACTTGAGGACGAACTCCGACCTGATGCTGCGCAAACGGTTGAGTCCTTGCAAAAGCGTGGTATCTGGGTACATGTAGTTTCTGGCGACGATGACGGAGCCGTCCGCACGTTGGCATCCAAGCTTAACATTCCTGGTGACAATGTGCGCTCTAGAAGCTCGCCTGCTGACAAGAAGAATTACATTCAGACTCTGCTTGGTACTGCCACAGATGGCAAGAAGCCGGTTGTGGTTTTCTGCGGCGATGGCACGAACGATGCCGTTGCTCTCGCTCAGGCTACCATCGGCGTCCATATGAATGAAGGTACAGATGTGGCGCAATCTGCTGCGGACGTGGTTCTCATGCGCCCTTCCCTGGCCGGTATTCTGACCATGATGAACGCCAGTCGGCAATCTGTCAACCGCATCAGATTCAACTTTGGATGGAGTTTCGTATACAACACCTTCGCGATTCTTCTTGCTGCCGGTGCCTTTGTCAACGCGAGGATTCCTCCAGAGTTTGCGGGACTTGGAGAGTTGGTAAGCGTGCTTCCAGTCATTGCTGCCGCGGTGCTTCTGCGCTGGTCCAAGATCTAGACTCAGAGCGCCGTCGTTGCACGACTGACGACGGCTGAAATTCCACAAACTTTCCTTGATATCCGAGTGGAATGCTTGTTACCAAAGATGGGGCGCAACAGCTCCCATCGTGTGCCATTGCAAAATGTTGCAGTCCTGTCGCTATCGATCGTTCATGTCTTGCTTCCATATCAGAGAAGGTTCCCACCAGGCAGCCTTGGCACCAACCATATCATTCTACACATCTCATATCCTATAGGATGTACTGTTAAATAACCATAAGTCTTCGATAGATTGAAATAGAGAGAAGATGCTGTGAAGGGGCTCACAGCTTCCTATCTTGGCTTCGTTCTCATCGTTGAACTCTTTTACAACTATCTATAGCTGCCTTGCATGAATCGGTTTGAATATGTGACCAATGTTCCAGTCAAGATCCAGACATCTCGCTTACAGACTAAGCTTTCGATTCATCCGCTCATTATATCTAGATGTGACTGTTAAGTTATTCGTACCACAGCACCGTATTAGAAGACCGCCCGTTTTCGGCCGTCCAATCTCTAGGTTTTATGTTACTGCGGGCGCTTTCCCCTGACTATCTGGCGACGCCTTGTGTTGCGCTATCGCCTTTGCTTCACTTACCTTGATATCAGCAGGGTGACACCATGGGCCTTCTGAAGATGGCTCCGGAAGTGTTCTAAATGTTGTCGTCTTACATTTCTGCCCTTACAATGCTCATATTAGATCCTCTCGCCGCTCTGCTTAGCCTGTTCGCGCTTAATCAGATGCTAGTCATCGAAGTGGTGGTTCATGGCAGTCTGTCGGCAGTATGTAAAGGCGCGCTCTTCACGAGAGAGACGCTTATCACCGACACAATCTAAGCAAGGGGTACCTGTAGACTTTTGGCCTTGAGGGCTTTATATTGAGGGAAACCCTGACTCCTGTTAGTAATCGAGCTTGACGGAATGGATTGTCTAAGAAATAACCGTTTTCCCAGTTTTGGAGGCCTCCCTTGACCTCTCTGGAACTTTGTGCTATGAAATCGCTAATCATAAATGGGGTAGATGATGGTTTAGTGACGTGTTAGAGTGACTTGGGACAACGACAAATCTACTGTTACCGTTGATGATATGTATTCAGTCTCGGCTTGCAGGGACAATAATCGTCCATGAGACTGACCTTAACCACCGAGATTGACTAGAAACAATGATTGCACGTCCATATGTGGCAGGAAATCCCTGATCCGTGTATTCAGTGATGACCCATCATATGGGACCTGCCGCCGACGAATCAATGACGCCAATGACGCCATGATCTCTGCTGAAACATGCACATGCACATTTAACACCTTTAGGATAACAGCCTGTTTTGTGGGTCAACAAGTTGGTCACTCTACACCTGGGAAATGCAACGGAAATGAGGTTGGCTGTCAGCTGGCCCCGATCGGTGCCACATCTAGATCAGACTGTGCCCTGCATAAGCCCAGATCGCAGTAGTACTCGTCGCATTGCGGAGTTATTGTCCGTCGATCATCGACCTATCGAGACCCCATGTCGGACGATTCTTTATTTAAGCTTTCCGGATCTGCCGAGTTCATCCAGCATACTCTCTTGAACTGAAATGTCAATTCATCCTTACCTCCGACCGTTCTGTTCCCTTACCACCAAACTACTCATGACCAGTCGGGAGATGACACTGACCAGCAAGCACATTGTACATAAGGTGCCTGGAACGAGATGTCCTACATGCGCTTTGGCAGGGAAGGAAGTCTGGGTCATCCCTGGGCGGTGCTGTGGCTACTGTGGGACTCCGTGCGTAGACTAAAGCTTGATCTTGAGAGTGTGAGTCTGTCGTTCAGCAGAAAGGGCATCTTGTTAATAAGAATTGCAGCGTATCAATGTCAACGGATAGGTTCTGGTTTGAAGCCGATGTTCAGATTATAGGAGTGCAATGAGGACGTGGTGTACATTAGGGTTGGATATTAAAGGCGGTGAAATACTACATGATTTTTATGTGTGAAGTGTGTTGCGTCCTAGATGTGTAGGGATTTATTAAAGGACCGTCGCCTTATGCTCCTTCTGGGATATGGAGCTATCGCTATTGTCGAATCTAGAAAGATCCCCAGCTTAAACTGTGCCGTCAGTCTCTCTGTAAAATATACAATATCGACGCCAATCCTAATATCCGAAGGACAAGATACTCTTAATCACAGTGTCACCGCGAATGCTATCATGGCCACGTAGACATAATATCCTCTGTGGCGCTCAAGTTGCATACGATACAATGCCACTGGCTAACACTGTTCGTGGCTCCTCTTTATTTGGTGATAATTTCATCTAGCATACCAGCTATGATACCATCTATTATAATCACTGCTGAAGTGTTCTTTGGCCAGCCCTGTGCCATATGATAGCTCGTACTCTAGAAACGATGGGTATAAAAGGCTGCGATGCACGCGCTTGACCTGAACTTAAAAGCCGACTCTTGCGGCTACCCCAAGCTATTCGAGAAATACGCAGCTTTAGCTTCCAGCTCGGATATATCTTGGTTGAGAACCTAGAGGCGCGTATCCCCAAAGGATTGTCGAGTGCCTCTCCCGTCCAGGGTCTCGTTGGATGAGGGGGATTCTCCAATCTGTATATAACTTCGTCATACTGCATTAACCCTATGAGTTTCTTCCGAGAATAGATTATTAAACACGGACTGCTGAGGATTATGCTAGAAGATCAATGGGAATGGTAATCAGTGCGGAAATGGGAGGTTGCGAGTTTCAGCATCGTGAGATTTCTGAATCTTAGTTTCAAGATAATACGCGTTATCAATAGGAAGAAGTAGCCAAGGATAAGTATGAAATTGATATGCAATGTTAGAGTTGAAAGTTTTGAAAGTAGATCGCTTAGTTGCGAGAACATGGCCTCCTACGAATGCTCCCATCCGGGCTTGTTTGACGATCGAAACCAACTCTCCGATGCTATCTACAGTCTGGTTACCCGCTGACTCAGCAATCCCTTCCCGATTAGGTCCGTGATCAGGAGTCAAATCCTGGTCAGTGATCTGACGTGAGATACAGTTTAACGATATTACGACAGATCAAAAACGCGTACCGTTACCGAAGCTTCACATCTTATTAAAAAAAGGTTCTGCCTGCTTAGCCTCGCTTACCATACATTCTGCTCATTTAACTACCAATATCATTAAAGACAAACTTTGGGAATTGCTTAGTATCGTGGGGAAGACTTGTTCCGTACCGCATCTAATCACGTCTCTGGTGGAAGAAAAAAGACGATTTACCACATGCAGTTACAACTTCCACCAGCGTGCAGGGTAGAGACTTAAGTCACGGCTGCAATCTAAATTAATCATATGGTAACTGTAGATTCAGAAGAACGGAGCCATCGAAAACCTATACTGACTATAGTCTTTGCGTATCTGCGGGAAGGTCGTGGTCCACGACAAGCGATAATATTCCCCGTCAAGGTAGAAGCTTTGTGAAGGGGGCCGGGCTACGTTTTTTTTGGCAGGCCAAGAAGCAGGGGAACTGTGGTCGCCACTACAAGTGTCCCTGGCAAGATTGCAGGAGGGAACACAACATTTGGTAGGCATGATAGCTCAGCAACGTCGGATGGAAGGTTAAATTTGATATGTAGTTTTGTCAAGGTACGGAAAACACTGTCTAAACCTATGGATATACGAAGTCAACTTCGTGATGCCATGCGAGGGCGCCAAGGCTAGTGATAATAAAGGCCCAGGAGACGTGGAGTAGGGTAAACGATGTGACGCCACTAATAATATGAAATCGATTAGATACACCCTAGATATTAGTAATGCTTTCTAAGCTTTCGTCACTGTGATCCAATAATTGCTCAAAATGTCATTTATAATCCTCCCACAAATTCCACGATGAGCCAAGTCAGTCATCCGCGAGACAAAAGGCATAAGAAGAGTGTTCGACTCAACAACAACCTCCTCGAAAAGCTCCCACTCATCCTCCAAGGTACCTGGTGTGCTTGTGGTACTCGGGGTACTCGGTGTACCGGGGTTTGGCAATTGACGAACCAGACACTCGATCCATACAGTAACACTTGCTCTAGCATCCACGCGAGCACGAATACCATTCTCGATTCTCATAAATGTGATAGGCCATTCCTCATCCTGCGTCAGACCTGGAGCCAACTCGAGCCGCTGGAAGCAAAGAAAGTTCTGGACACTGTCATTGGGCGGCCCAAAGAAGGGCTCGCTGTGGACCAATGCAAAGTCAGGCGCTATCTCGGAGAAGCTCACGAAAACTGCGTTATGCTTGAGCAAAGGCGTGTATGTGTGAATATGAGCGAGTACGATTTCCGGCGACAGCTGGCTCGGGATGGGTGCACTATCCAATACGCGATGCTTTGACCGCATCGCCTGGCCTTCAAGTGTTAGTCAAGACTTTGTAATACAATGCACAAATGCAAAACGCCACACCATCCGTGGGCATGTTGGTTTGGCTCAATCTCACCTTTTGTGTTGACTAATGAATCCGTTGGTTTGTACCGCCTGTAGAAAATCCTTCTTCCCCGCACGTTGAGGTAGTATCAGCCACAGGTGTGGTCAGCACTGGCAGCTGTCAGGTACTGCACTATAAACTCTTGGCTGACAGTCGACGATATAAAAAAGGCGCAGTTATACACTGGGTACTTTGAAAACTCCAATATCTATCTTCTCGCTTTGAAAAGTCAAATTTTGAAAAGATGAGGCTGTACTCTTTTTGTTTATCCCTTGAAATAGTGTGGAACACAGCGATTGGTCCGGGTTGACCCGTGACATTAAAAGTAACATCGACAGAACTGGCCAATAGCAAGACCGCTTTTATCTGTCAGTTCTATAAATAACACAAATAGTGACCTGCTAGAAACCGGCTTTCTTACCGCACGAATTAACTTACCTGCTGAAGGATATTAGTCAATCAAATGCTGAAATCACTGAAATTACAACACATATGATTAGTTTCTCTTTTGAACTAAGGAATCAAGAATATTTCCTTGAATTTTGAGAAGCGATTATTTACGTCATGACCTCTTCTCGTGACAATTAAATACCAAACCGTCAACGTTGGGTACGAAAGAGCCTCTCATACATTCTGTATCACCCGCAAGTTTCTTTATACAATGAATCATCACCTGTTGTCGAATATGTACTGGCATTGATGATCCATGAAGGTCGTATCTTTGTCGCGGGGTAATCGGACGCCTGGTTGATATGTGTTTGGCGCATTGAAACGACCCATAAATAGCCACGATTTAATATCTTTGGATCGTGTGGCCAAAAACATACCAAGAAATCCCACTCATCCTTATAGAAAATCCCCGTTTCCTCTTGAATCAGCAACTTGACAGCTTCCAGTTGATTGCAAGCAGCTGCAATCATCAGGCCGAGCCCAATGGGCATTTAGCAAAGACGGAAGGACACGTCTAGCGGCGGAAAGTTCAAAATCACCATTCGGAACTCCCTGTAGCAGGATCATCAATAGAGAATCCACCACACGAAATATCCCATTCAGGATTCATATCCAGCATCGCAGTGTCAAGCCAGGATGAGAGATCATCCACCTGGAAATGTTCAAGCCCACCAAATTCCCAACACATTTCCGTGTCGATCACGTCTGGCAGGCAACTGCTTCCAGACTCAGTGTCTGGTACACCCATACCGTCGTTTGACATATTAGAAACCGCTGTAGCACCTTGCTCGTTCAAGTCTGCAACTGGGGCCTGCCGTGTTAGATCCCGATAAATATATCCAAAGTAGGGAATAACAAATTTCCTTGGTAATTTACCAGATGAGGTTTCGCTATCGCAGAGAGGAATACCTAATAATATGTCAAGCATCCGTCGACACTGGTACGCAATCTTGCATCCCCCCTTCTCTTCTCTGTCAAAGATTCCTTTGACTAGTGTAATCAAGCTTTGATCCTCGTTTGAGATTGGAGTCACGGTTGGCGACAGACCCAAGATCAGAGCTACAGCAGCCATGAATGCTACAAAATCGCTTGTTTTGCAGTCAAAAATACTGGCGCCACGGATACGGGTACGTAGAAGGAGAAAACGTGTAAGCAGTTGCCGAGAAGCCTCCATACATGCTAGCCTATGAGCGTCTCGGGGAGATGTCGACTCTGATCGGACGACAAATGGCAGATGGAGATTAATTCGGACATGGAAGAAGTAGAACTGCAATAATAGACGATGTCTCAGCGCATCAATCTCGAGGTCGGAGCTAGGAATCGAGTCGGGCAGCTCCCACCAGCTCAAATCCATCGAGGAAGCGATAGTGTCCATTTGCTCGTCAAGAAGCATTGAACTGGCAGAAGATGGCTTCCCAGGCATGACATTTCGGTCAATGACCTTTCCTGCGACGAAAGCACAGCGTAGAATGAATCGATGCTCTGGGGTTGCATGTTCAATGCTTGGGCCGAAATGGGCGTCGTTGAATCCGTAAGGAAGGCCGAGAAGAAGACTTGAGAAGCGATCTCCATGGTAGAAAGCCCACCAGATACTCTTAAGGCGAGGGGAATCCATTTCCCGTCTATACAATCCCTGCAGCAATGTTAGTGCTGTAAAGTGCACTTATTGTTAAGATGAAATTACCATGACTTCTGACACGGCAAGGCCTTTCCGGTACATCAGCCAAGACTGTCGGGGTTGCCCGATATCGCTATAGGCTTTGGCCAACAACAGAATAAGTTCCATAGCCTCTGCCGAGTATGAAAGAGCCGAGTTGGGGATGACAAGGCTCTCGACAAGCTCGTAAAGGTGATGGTGCTGATTCGTGCTGCGTGCATAGGTGGCAACAAGCATGCCAACTTCGGCAGGGTTGCTACTTGTATAGGCATGCGCAGCAAATGCGGTCAGGCCCTCGTATGGTCCTTGACATATGGCCTGGGTTTTGTGGCGGAAACTACTCCACCAGGCCCCGTTCCGGGATAGGGTAGACATTAAGAGATCATATTCTGGGAGAAGCGAGCGAAGTTTTGAGCACGTGTGGTTTATGCTTTGCGTGTAGAGCGGCTGGAGTTTATCCGTGACTCTGTTCTGAACAGGTTGAAGCCGTTGGAGATGGCCATCGATGGGTCCCTTGAACAATAAGCGAATAGTCATAATTAAGCGAATGTCGCCGATCAGCTTACCTCGACATTGTTTAGCATGGAGACAAAGGGCACACGTGCATCTGCCTCGACTGGTTCGTCTCTCAAGTCCAATGCTTCAAGACCCGGGACTGGGTCTTGTGATACTTGAGCCTGGTGGTTTACTATCGATTCGAGAATAGTCACCCTTTCTCGCAAGCTTATACTCTCCACGTCATCAAGCTTGCCGTTGTTCACAGGAGCCACATCCCGCTGATCGATGCAACGAGACCCACGGGCTGCACATTGGATGCAAGTAGATGCATTTCTAGATTGATACTTGCATCGTATCTTTCTTCGTCTACCTAAAACGAGGGTTAGATGACCATTGTATGACATGGTAATTCTCTTCTGGCACACATCCAAAGATGACTTGCTGTGTACATCCTCCCAACTCATCTGATGTATCTTAGTTCACTCCAGCAAACACCACTCGACTATTATGCCCGACTTCGGAGAGTAACTCACATTCACTACAGCTATGCGTCCCCTTTCTCATCTTCCGTCTAGCTGTGACGGACTGCGACGTCACCTCTGGAGCTGCAGGCGTGGTGGACATGTTACGGCCGAAGTTAGGGTACTTTGGGCGAGTCCACGTGAACAAGGTCTTGTAAGGTCGTGAGTTGCTCCGCGGGAATGAGGCATAAAAGATGATGGTTGGCCCTATCAGTGGTGAGACGGGCGAGTTTGGTCCGCATCACGTGACATCAGCCCGCCATTGGGCGTATCTCCGTCCTTTTTGACTTTCCACTAAGTTCGGATCTTGGTAGTTGAGCTAAAGATTTAGTATAGTAACATAGTAACTGGGCAATCAGTAAAGTAATGGTTGAATATAAAAAGATGGAGAGCTCCCTCCTTTTCGGTCGGTCGTCATCATCCACAACTCACTTATCCAACGATTCACAACCAACCGATTACCTTATTTCCTACTCTTGAACCTCATTCAAAGGCATAAAATCATTTACCATGGCTCCTCTTGTCTGGCTCGTTACTGGCACTACATCTGGTATTGGCGCTGCACTGGTAAATGAAATCATAGCCCGCGGCGACAAAGTCATAGCCTCTGGTCGCAAAGCAGATCAGCGACTTAGCCATCTGAAGTCAGATAACGTAGCCATCCTTGAGTTGGATATCACGGCTGGATGGACTGTCGTACAAGCTCAGGTCATCAAAGCTTGGGGCATCTTTGGACATATTGATGTTTTGTTGAATAATGCTGGTGCTTCTGCCATGAAGTGTGCGGAAGAAGCCGAGTGAGTAAAGATCCATTTACTTCACCCTTTGATCAATAGCACGCTAACCAGGAATGATAGTGATATATACGTCACTAACCTCTTTCAGGTCAACCTCTTTGGACATATGAATGTCACGCGCGCCATACTCCCATACTTCCGCGCCCAGGGCCGCGGTCGCATCGGCTTTACTTCGTCCGCCAGCCCCTGGGGTCCTTTGCCTTTTATGTCCCACTACGCCGCATCCAAGGCTGCTCTGAGCACCTATATCGAGAGTCTCCACAAGGAGGTTCAGCCCCTTGGTATCTCCTGCGTCGGCTTCATGTGCGGCAACTTTCCCACTAACCTTGGCTACCCACGGGAAGATGAGAATCCGGAATTCCATACCCAGGCACCTGCGATTGCAGACTACGGAAAGCTTCTAGGGGAACTTGGAGCTATGTTTGCGAAGGCTTTCACTCAGAGGACCGGTGAACTGGAAAAGGTCGCTACGGCTATGGTGGACGTCATGAAGGGTGAGGGGATGGCGGCTGGAAAGCCATGGGCGGTCAATATTGCTCTGGGATCCGACGCGTTTGATTGCGGAGAGCAGAAGTCTCGAGAGCAACTGAAACTGCTGTACGAATGGAAGTATGTCAGCTATGCTACAGATCGGAACGACCATGATCACGTCACACACAAGCAGTATCTGAATTTTGCTTCTATGCTGTAGGGCAGTAACAGATCATTGTTAACCGAAAGGCTTTGACGGTCCAACATGACAACAAGGGGCTAGTGTAACCAGATCCTTAGCATCTTACCACCCAAACATCTTGAACTTAACAAATGAGCTTGTCTGCATTATTCTTAGCCCATTCCACTCAATAAATCTCACTTCCATGCCATCGCGATGTTGTCTTTCTCTTATAGTAACCCCTTTTACAGTATGTTCAGTTACATTTGGAACTCAGCAACAAGGCACCCTGATTTGACCAAAATAGCATCCCAGCTGAGATTTCCTTTATAGAGCAAACCTTAATTATACGTATCCCAGAAACAGCATTTCCCAGTCATTGTTCCCCTGCGTACAAGCGGCCCATCTCCAGACATCGAAAAAGCAACCCACTTAACACCAGAGATCCCATCACACATGTAAAAAGACATGTAATAAACCCTCATTCCCCAACATCCGTCAATAGTCCTTAGGCAAACTGTTGTAACGCACCAAGATTCTCGCTTTCAAGCCTTCCGTACCCCAAGGGCCAAGAACCGCAACTGTAATTGAGACGCGCACTGCATCGCGTGGGGAGCGTCTTCTTGTCCAAGGCCTCTTGAAGCGTCTTTATCTCAGCACGGACACCTTCAATCGACCGCTCAATGCCGCGACGGGTCTTATGCGTCGTTCGAACGGTGTTCTCGGCCTCGATGTGGAGCGAACTGACGATGTGGTGTAGACTTTGCTGAGAGTGAGGGCAAGCATGCGCTGTAGTTATAGTGGGTGCAGTTCGCTGATCTGGCCCCTGCACAACATGCAGATGAAATCTCACACCTTCACTAGCAGCAGGTTGGATCTATGATATCGGATATTGGGCAAATCTGATCAACTCATAAGTCTACATTTGGTCTTTAAACGACACTGCAACAAGTGTAGAAAGACTCAGAGACCCATGATACCTTAATTCAGACCGTAGGGATATCTGTCTTGCCAATTCGGTGATCTAATCTCTATTTGCACTTCCAAACCTCCTGAGTTGGACAAGCCTTTGGAACGGAGTTTGTTAAATGACAACTTGACAAGTCCTTGTTTCTCGATACTATTCGATGATGTTACCCTGCCAATTGACCTCCCGGAACGTGGTTGCTGTGAAATGCGTAGAGTTGAAGCACGTATATATGTGTTCTCTCGATGTTATTACTTGTTATTAGATGGCTCATCATACTTTGAGAGAGATATTCACTAACTGGGCGTTCAATCTCAAGGGCCTACAGCTTGGGGACGGAGCCTGTTTTCACTGGCAATATAATCCAGGTGTTTTGGCTTATCATCAGTGAAACTATAGTTAAGGGAGAGGAAGGGACCCATGGCCACGCTATAGAACATCGAAACACATTTCACTACGAGCATGGATATATCAACGTCTGAAGCTAAGGCTGTGATCAAACCAGCATGATAGAAACCTGGGAGGCTGTTGTACTCGTAAAGTTTCTCATTGATAAATTTGGGATGCTCAAGTTGGTATTGCTCGAGGGCAAATTGGCCATGTTGAGTTTGTCCACATACCTCCAGCATGTGCTTACACCGTCCCACAGGGAAGTACTGTTGATACAGTGCCTTTGCATATCGCAGTCTCAGCCGTACCGGACTGTTTGTTCCGAGCTAAAGTGGCGTTAATTGCTAGCCAGTTAGGGCCCGAGAAAGCTCTCTGGAGAATTTCCGCTGGTTTGTGAGGGGTCGAGTCTTGTTGAGTGTCGGACCAGTCGTAAAGCATGATGCATAACAATGGGGTCTTGATTGACCTCCTGCCCTATCATTTTCAACAAATGCTCACGCAGGTTTTAGTCATGCCGCAGTAATGTCTGTAAAGCCGTCAATTAGATATATTGTTTAGCTGATACTAAATTTGCGTCTCTTTAGGGCGCATCATCCGCTTCCTTTTCAATCCTATCAACCTCCCAAAGTCAGCCATCCACAGTCTCCCCACTCCAACGGATCATGACCGCCAATCTCTCCTCATAGCCCTTGATAAGGTCTTGACAGGTCTCCCTCAGCTGTGTTACAACCAGCGGAAATGAAGTTGTCTCAACTTTCATCATAGCGTCGATATCTTGCGTAACCTTCTCAATGTCGACAATCGTCGTATGTAGTTTGCTGGTCGCGATGCTGAGAGAATCCAATTTGTGTAGCAGCTTTGCAGCTTTTCTAAAATCCGGTAGTGCACTTTGCTGTTCTGTTGCTGTTTGTATCCCACGGGCTGTGAAATTCGGTGGCGAAACGTTGTTCTGCGAGACAGGCTTGACGTAGTGACGCGTGCTCTGTAAATGAAAAATTAGCGACACGACACAATGAGGCTGAGGCTGCCAGCTTACATCAAGCGATAGTATCTTTTTCGACATGTCACCCGCATTCTCGGATCTCGCATGACCTTGGACAGTCTCATGAATCTGAGTGAACCAGGGCTCATCGGTCTCGGGACCGAGAGCTGGGAAAGGATTGAGAAGGGTTGCAACGGTCCGTTTTGGCGCTATCGCTTTCTCAGCAGGTGATAGGTCATCGGACTTGCGCTTCCTCTCTGGCATGGTGCTAGGGCAGGAAGTGGAAAAGCCCTTCTTTCGAGAAGATGGTGTAGATATAGCTGTTGACATTGCACAGATGTAGTCGGGGTGGTCTTTACTCCAATGCATTTCTATGGAGTATTCGCCTCGTATATATATTTCGCCTCGACCTTTTGACGTACGTCCTGCGAGGAAACAAAGAAAATCCCATCCCGGGAACCTACATCTCCGTTTCCAGCTGAACTTTTGAACACAGGTGGCAGAGGAGAGTCAGACATCTTAAATACACTAAAGCAAGCCAGGACGTGCTAGGTTAGTGTAGTGCGGCAGTTCCCTTGCGGGCCGGGTGAGCTTAAAAGAAGTCTGAAACTTAGAAATAAGCAACTAACGGCTGGCGTTCGTAACCTCAAGGCTTTGTGCCTGGTGGCAAGCTAGAAACCTGGTAGACCTGACGTCGAGCTTCTAATTTGTATGAGACTACCGGTCAAGCTCCCTATTATCCCGGTCACAGCACGGAGGATGAGCTACCCGTTTTGGCTGCAGCTTAGAAGCAGTGTTGCGCAAGAATGACAATACGAAGCTCAGACGCGCGCTTCTCTCAGTTCGCTGGACGACAAAGTGACCGACGCCAACGACAGGGTTGTGTTTGTATTTATGACGCAAAGCTGATCTGCATTGCGTCATTATCACATAATTCTTGGCCTCAGTCTGGTCAATTCGAGTCTTCGAGATGACCTTTCCCTGGTGACTCATATCTTAAGTCAATTTTACATCAAGTATGGGGTTATAGTCCATGGACTCTCCTACAACTATTATCACTAGAACACTTTTTACCTCATAAAACCGTCCTCGTCGCGTTTACTTGTGTTTCTTTCCCCATCGAATCAATTCGTCGGTGAGGGCGCCACCTCAGCCACCTGAGACATGCATCGCGCTACTCGACCCTATGGATCAACCGAAGTGAAGTGGCTTGCTCGGTGAGTAAACGGTAGTGCTGCAGTCGCTCGGGATAATGCGTTGCCGATGCAAGTGCATGGCGCACGATTGGTCAACACTTCACCGGTCTTTTCAGTGTAACTGCTACGCGCGTTTGTTGAAATCTCACCTCAAGCTCACCAAGGTCCGAGGTTGAACGGTATAGATTGGCGTTGGCTCCGGAGCTGTTCTGTAACCATGGTTTAACTCATAAGGGCATGAGAGGACGTTATCAACTCTGCATACCTACACCGCCGCATATTGATATTCTAATCACTACGTGCCTCGCCACGAAGCAGGTAGATACCAGCGACAGACAACCACACACTATGCCCCACTATCCCTCGAGTCTTGTTTAGAAGGACCCGACTGCTTTGATCTTACCCTGAGGCATTACGTCTAACCAATTGGTGAAAAAGATGGTCTGGGCTCCGCATTACATCAATTACAGAAACAAAGGTTGCACCGCACGTCTAAGCTGCAGTGGCACATTATCAAGCCATAGCCCGGTGACATAAAGAAACTAACAGACATGGATTATGTCGATTCTTCGGCACGCTAATCAGATGCGAGATGACCGTCAAGATACTCAACTACCAACATATACTCTGTCCATCACAGTCATTTAAAGATGGCTCCTATATTTCCCGCCAATTCGAAATAGTGGCAAGCCATCCAAATACAACACTCTTCACATCGGCGCGAAGCAGCATATACGAAGAGACTGTTTGCTTTCAAAATGTTATGTCATCTTCCACAGAACGGTCTACCGGACACATTAACATGGAAAGCCAATGGACGAGACGGAGATGGGAAGCTAGAGCTGCAATATTTTGTTTCTTTTTACCGTGGAATATCGATTAAATACGATAGACGCAAATAAGTCAATTCTCACAAAAATCAAGACTACTCATACTATCAATCACCTGCCAGACTCGACTGTCCCAGCTGCGGTATCTTGCGGTATCTACAACCAGTGCATGACAGCGCGCATGCACACCCACATCTTCAACAAACGACCTGATGCGGAGAAACATGCAGTCAAGTGCCGGAATTGCGTTCATATGCCGTGGCGCAATGTCAATCTCACATGTCATTCTTAGTGTGCCGTTAGTTTGTTTATGATTGACTCAGAACGGCTCTGGACCAGGAACGGCTGCACTGTATGAAGTTGAACCAGCCACCCTGACGGCCTGTGACACTTTGATGCTGGTTGGTTTCTGTACCGGCAAAGCGACGATGCTAAAGCGCTGAATGGCTGTGGCGTACCGACTGGTGGGAAGAGAGAATGACCGAGGATGGTTCGAGAAAAGCAACGAAGCTCCGCCTCTTCGACGGGACCAGACATCTTGTCCTCTGACCGGACAAAAGAAGGAGGGTAGAATGGAGCTTATATCTGATATGACTAATTGACATGTTTTCCAATGACAAAAAGACTTTGCTGATGAATTGTATGTAATCTGGCATAATCTATAAAGAATTCTCTTGCACTCCTGCTCAAGTCATAGTTCAGAGCCACGCAGCATTATAGTGAATTTTGCAAGAGAAGTATACGATGGGTTTAGATGATCAAGAGCCCACATGATTTGATTGACAGTTTATAAATAGAATCCGATCGTGGAGATTCATTCATTGTATATCCAACCTCTTATAATAGCACCTCATAATAGCTTCATATCAACCGCACCCTTTCGCTTTGTGATATACGACTATATTTATCACATGGCAACTGATAACACCCACCCTTGAAACACCATGAGGCATTCATTGAAGCTTTTCAGTCGATTGGTGCTTGTGAAACTGGTCGATTCGTTAGTTGTATTCCGGTTATACGAGGCTGCTTCTTGCGTCATGCTGTTGCGAGTTGTCCCTCATAGTCTTACATAAAGGCTGATGTTATTAGATGGCCACACTTCCTATGCGAACCTGTCAAGTATAGAACCTGGGTGAAAGGCTAGTACTATTTGGTGATTGAAGGGTATCCCCAACCCTTCAATTATGTCCATAAATACATCCCGGAAAAGCTCAATTTGCCACCAAGCTGGCAAGTCAACTAGATTTGATACTTACGGTGATACGCGGCTCATTCCGAGAAAGAACTCAAGTTATACGTGATATATTATTACAGGCTGTGAAAGAGACAAAGGACGACATGGCAAGTCCCCAGAAATCATATGGCGAGGTTGTACGCGTTGTATCACTCAATGGCGAACATATCCTTGATATGGATCGCAGCGGTCTCGACTCTTTGGCGTCACAAGCTTCAGCGCACACATGATCAGGTTTATGAAAGAGGGCCAGAGTACTGAATACTGGGTCCCTAAACGTTCGTCCATAAAGTCGATAATTCCCAATAAGCTCGATAGTACTGTTGCGGGGGTCATTCGGTCGGGTGAATAGCCTATTGACTGTATGATATGTAAGATTGCAGCTGGGGCTTCGATCTCTGCCGATTGCGTAAAGGGAACTGCTGTTTCATGCGGAACTATCTCGTACTAAATGTCTATTAATAATACTCGAAGTCCCGGCTACCAATATATTATACATTACCTATACGAGACGGAATTCAAGGAGGGGATGACGCCTCAGCCAGGAAAAGGAGAGGTTGACATACTTACGCTTATGATACTGGGCGACGTGATGGCAGTATTGATGGATAGTGGATTTGCGGTGAATCGCGCTATGGTGTGGTTGGCATACTTCACTCGGCATGGCATTGTGACGCCAGAGAATGAGCCGGACTTCTTGGCATCAGTTAAGGGTTGCAAAAAAGGCATGACATGTTTATTGTGGTGAATTTGTGATAGGTTGGAGCATTCAAGAACGAAGCCAATTTTCCTTCCTTATTCTAGTCGAGACGCGGATCGACGTGAGTTTCGTTTCCTAACAGTGAACATGTGGCTATGAAGGGGCGGCAAGCCAGATCCGCTCATATGACCAGTTCGAAGGAGACGCTAGGAAGTACCAAGACAGCTTTATACAAGGTTGAAAAATGGCGAGGTACTGCGTGCGAAGGAAGACTGAGCGTTCCCATGAAGGGGTAGCGATGTGGACCACTGATATTGAGGCGTATGGCGTGCCATCATCTTAAGACTCCCATCAACCACCACAACGGCACGGACTGGAAGCATCAGATGGCTGAGCGGTGGCTTACAGGGCCTCGCATATGACACAGCTGACAAGTTTGGGTGGGGTGGATGGGCGTGGAATCATGGTCTCCCCGACTGACTCCCGCACTTTTCTTTGCCTTCGACATGCGAGGGCTTAGCGTGTACTTTTTCCTAGGGCTAGGGTGTTATGTGGGGATAAGACGAGCATCGAGATATCCCACCTTTCTTCTTATGTAACAACACCGATATACCAGGAAAGCTATGTCATCTTCGGTTCTCGCTTCAATGGTACATGTATGACTACTCGGCTGTTGCTGTTATGGCACTTCTAGAGCGCCGAGAAGTAAAGTGGGTTGACGCTATGTTGTCCCCATAGTCAATACCGGCTCCTGCTCGGGGTCGGCGTTTAGATACCTCCGTCTTGCCGCTGGAAACCGCAAGAGTGTCTTCTGATTATCGGAATCGCTTCTTTCCCATGGCCGACTATTGTACTCGCAGTGTGTGGTTTCAGCTCTGATCTCGCTTTCGGTCTGAAACTTTCCCGATGGAACAACTTGGTCAGCTTGGGTCTCCCTTCGCTTCCTTCGCCATGTCCCGTCCCATAACCCTACAGACTCGATCCTCGGCTCTTCACTGGCATTAATTCCCGTGGTTTGATTCCCTGGTATGTATCTCAACGCGCAAATTTAATCCCTGAGGACCATACAGCAAGATAAGGGGGCTCATGGTGATCTATCCTCTAACCGTCGCAGCCTGACTCGGTCGAACTTCCTATCGCGACGGGAATATTGTGATGTTGAACCATGACTTGTGGATCCGGTAATCCTTGATCCCGTTAGTATTACCGCCAAGGATTGCTCGCGATGATCCTGTGGTGTTTTGCGGCCCGGTTTAACAGTTTGGAGAAATCATCGAAACGCCCTTGACAAGGAATTTCTCAAATTGTGGAATCACAAGGATGAAATCCATGTCACTGGTCACCATCTCGCACTACATGCTGATCGCTAGATTGGAAAATGTCTATAAGTACCAGCGGCTTCTCGAGGTCTTGAACACCGATGTTTAATTCCATACACAGTTTTCAATCTGTTAGAAGTTTTTACGCTATTATCTATCTCTCTTATCATGGGTTCAATCGATGCTATGAACAATTTTCAGCAAGATCTTGCAGGAAAAAATGCCCTAATCACGTAACTATTCAGCACTCTCTCCTTCTGTCATTCACATCTGTGTAACTCGCAAAACACGACAACTGCTAATCAGTCTCTTCACAGTGGAGCGACCCGAGGCATTGGCCGAGCTATCGCTCTTAATCTCGCCCGGCGGGGAGCTAACATCATCGGGACAAGCTCCTCTGAGGCTACCTTGCACCTTTTCAAGTCTCTCGAGGCCGATATTGCTGACAGTTATCGTCACCATCAAGCTTCGATCCCACGGCTCATCGGGGTACCAGCCAATATCCTGTCTCTTGAGACTCCCGAACGCCTGGCGGATTTGGTTCAGGACCACTTCAACGGAGAGCTCAATATCTTGGTAAACAATGCCTGTTACGATGAGATGCGACCGATGGGGAGCCTTGACGATGACTTTGTGCAAAAGGTCTTGCTTGGAAATTGTCATCATCCGGTAATGTTGATGGATGTGCTATATCGAAGGGGATACATCAAGCCCTACTCTAGAATCATCAACCTCTCGAGCATCTCCGGCCGCCAAATCCCTTTCCCGTAAGCCGCATGCCTCTTACTACCTGTGACATGGCAAATTCAGTTTTGACCAAACTACAAACCCACTAGGCCACAATACTAACCATGTTCCTAGCTCCATGTATCTCGTGGGAGCTTGCAAGGCGGTTCTGGAAGCGCTGACACGCACATGGGCAACCCTCCTTGCAGACGACGCTGCAACAAAAGGAACCACTGTCAATGCGCTTTTGGTTGGCGCAACTGCCACGCCGGGGCTTCTCCGTGAGGCCCCTGACGTACTCAAGGAGAAGGCAAGGGAGGTTCTTCGCTCTGGCGTTCCAATCTTGGGTGAGGCTGGAATAGGACGTCCTGAAGATGTGGCCGACGTTGCTGGGCTACTCGTTGGCGAGAATGCTCGTTGGATTACTGGCGGTGTCGTGAGCGCAAATGGCGGGGATTTCCCAAGAGTCATGTAGAGCTTGCAGAGCAATTTTAGTGTATAGACAGTGATCTAATATAACAAGATTAAATGTTTTAACGCAATCAATTGGCATTACTGGCGCTGGCCACACGGCTGGGAACGAGACTGAGCAAGTCGGCAATCCACACGATGTCTAGAACCTCTTTCATTTTGTCTATCGATATGTGCCTCACCCGCCCTAGACCTATCGCATTGAGCTTCAATACAGCGAATGCGCTCCTGTAGATCTATAACCCTTATGCCAACTCCCAACTTCAATCCTTACTGGTCCCTGATTCGGACTTTCGATTTGAGCCTCGAGATTAGGGCGGTACTAGAACCCTCAAGTGACCATCCTTTATGAACGGTGTGCAACACTCGCACAGTGACTCAGTGCGCGACTTGGCCGAGAAGGAAAATGGCCTCCTTGTTACTGAAGTTGGTCACATCTCCCATTATTTCAGCAACCTCGGGTCCTGCAAAAGCAGTCTTTATATGGTCCGCATCTTCCCATTCGACGATAGATCCGAATGCGTAGGGACTGGGCGAACCGTCCAATCCATCGGTAAATCGCGTTGCCGACCAGCTCTTCACACCGTATTTGCCCCAACGCTCTTGAATAAGAGGCATGTGTTTAGAGACATAATATTCGAAGTCGTATTTGGCATCGGGCTCATTGGGAAACAGAACGGTTATGGTGAAGGCCATGCTGATCGTGATCGTAAATGCGGGTTAAATACGTGGAAGAAGTGAAGAAATCAAGGTTTGTTTTTGATATGGTTCAAAGATGGAGCTGATAATGAGAAAGAGTGTTGTGTACCAGACAGAACATCGATCAGAGGCTACCAAGTCTTTATGCTTGAGCTGCCCGAGTGAACAGTTGTCGATCAGGTCTTGTACCGCGGAGTTATCGGATCTAGAGGTCATCGGGATAGTCTCAAAGCTTGGACCAACCCATGTGCTGATACAGCAACAATACAAATTAAGATTTGACATTATGGGCTCATGCTCCGCGGAATTATCGGATCTAGAGGTCATCGGGATAGTCTCAAAGCTTGGACCGACCCATGTACTGATATAGTAACAATACAAATTAAGTTTTGACATTATGGGCCCATGCTTCGCGACGTGATAGGGCAATTACCTGTAGTTTCGACTAGATTATCTGCCCGTAAAGCCCGCCAACCTTCCGAGACAAACCACTCACTTTTGGGCGGATCTGGTAAGTCAGCAATTCTTATATGAGTGGCATCCTCTCACCCTACAGAACTTCATCTTGGCTCACCCTCATACCTACACAAACAGTGTGTTCATTGAATTCTCCATACTCTTTACTTCCCTCACCATGTCTACGAGGCAGAAACTTCTGGTCGTCCTTACATCCCAGGATGTGCTTCCCACACGGGCTAACATGAAAACGGGATGGTATCTTCCTGAGTTGGTTCACCCGTACAACGACCTGGCTGCTCATGTCGACCTCGTTGTAGCTTCACCCAAGGGAGGCGTAGCACCTGTTGATCCATATTCCATCGAGGATGCTAAGAATGATGAAGCCTGCCAGGAGTTTTTAAAAGAAAAGGAGCATATCTGGAAAAACACGCAGAAGCTTGAGAGCTTCCTTGGCAAATCTGGCGAGTTTGTCGGTATATTTTTCGTCGGTGGTCATGGACGTACGTTTCCTTCCCTTCAACTACTTTGAGATACTGATCGGGTGATCTTAGCCATGTTCGATTTAGCCGTAGACCGGACGTCCCACGCCCTGATTCGCGAATTTTATGAGTCGGACAAGCTAGTCTCTGCTGTTTGCCACGGGCCGGCTGCCCTGGCCAATGTTAAACTATCGGATGGAACCTACATGGTCAAGGGCCAGACTGTCACAGGATTCTCCAATGCCGAGGAGGAGGCTTACAAGTTCACTGACGCAATGCCTTTTCTGCTTGAAGACAAGCTGCAGGCGCATGGTGGGCAGTATGAAAAGGCGGATCAACTTTTTGGCGTCAAGGTGGTTACCAGCGGTAAGTCTGAGAACTTGATCACTGGGCAGAATCCTCCCAGCGCTGGGGTCATTGGTAAGGTCTTGTTGGAGGCTATTCAGAAGCGCACACATTGAACCACAGGCGAGACCAGTTTGCATTAAATCAAGTTATATATTATCACATTTGCACATCCCTGCGCAGCAAGCGAGTGGGTACTTCATATCTCTCCACCCGTAGTTACAGGCTTCGATACCTAAGACTCTTAGGCAATAGCTAACATGTCCAGAATTGTCCCGCGAGCAGATGCGGCAAGTTGTGATTTGGATTTGTTCGCATTCAAAGCCTGTCAAATACGTGAGATACTTATTACGATAATTAGCCGTAAAGCTGTAGATAATAGAAAGATGAGTAAAGTCGTAGAAGTACGAAAATAGTAATGACACATTTGTTGTGAGACTCTTTCCCCTACTCCTACCAGACCTTCCCCAGCCAATCGAATCGTCCATATACTCTGGAATGTCACTCAGTGGAAGAGCTGCACGTAGGATATTGAACAACAGATTGGCCGACATCTTCGGTCTTGAACAAACACCGCCGCTCGTTCGATCCTACTGAGGAATCGGATATGATCCTGGAACTCGGAATGATTGGTTTTCCGACGATGCATATGGTTAGCTTCATCCGGCTTGTGCCGATGTCATTAACTTGTTGCGGCTAGCCTTCCGGAGTGTGCTAGGGTTTGTAACGTAGTTTTACTTCAGCTCCACAGAGTAAAAGATCAAGCATTAGCCCTTGCCAAGCTAGACAAAGTCTATTGCGAGTGGGGATATCGGCATGGAAGAATCCAGACTGACGCATCTACCGTATCTTTTTTGCTAAGTTGTCATATCCTGCGCCATTCCTTTCAAACCGGCTTTATCTGTCCTTCTTACTCCCCATGACGTTGCGTTGTTCTCCTATTCCAGGATTCTCGTCTTACTACCCCTAAACATCGACACAAGCCCCAGGTAGAAAGGTGTAGTCATCCACCATGGTTAATACTGGCCGGCCTTCAATGGACTGTCTTCCGTGTAGACGACGGAAGCTCCGAGTATGCCTATCAGCCATTCTTCTCGTTGATTTATTGTGCAAGGGTGGCTAACGTTTGACTCAAGTGCGACTTGAAACCGGAAACATGTGGCCAGTGTCGCCGAGCCAACATTTCATGTCATGGGTACCGAAGTACCCAGGATCTGATCTTCCGTGACGAGACACATGCGGCTAAGAAAAGGGTGGTGGCCCGCCAATGGTACTCTGGCAATCAGCTGGCCATTTTGCCTTCGCCAAGACTCAACTTAAATCTGGATGTTGTTACACGGTGTCGAGAAACGTTTTTTGTGTTGTATGTCACTGGACTGTCACACAGTTGCACCTCTCTCCTACCGCTATACAATCAGGTCCCTATGATCAGACATCTGTCATATAGTGTCGACGCAGTCAGCCTGGCCTTTTCGGCGATACAATTTGAGAGCCGAGAACTGGTGAGTTTCGCCGTGAAGACATACTTGGCTGCCGTGAAGAGCCTCGGACTTTCACTGCGTGAACCGAACGCAGTGCTAAGTGATGAGATTCTGCAGTCGATCCTCCTTCTCGATCTTTATGAGAAGTTAATGGGGCCAAGTCTTAACATGTCTGTATCTTGGATGACTCATATTCAAGGGGCAATGTCAATGATCGAGTCTCGAGGATTGTTGAATGTATCCAGCTATACATCAACGCAACTTACCCGAAGTGTTTTGTCTCACTTGGTAATTAGTTGCGGAATCGCCAAGTTTTCTATCCCGGATTCGCAAGTTACGGTATGGAAAGATCTTTCCACGCTGGTGATGGATGAGAAATGGGATTACATGGGGATCGTGATCGATATCGTTAATTTGAGGGCCATTTTACCCGAGAGGAAAATGAATCTTGACAGTGGGATAAAAGAAAGAGTGTTGGAGATAAATCGTAAGCTTGAATATCTCGAGGAATCGTTGGCAAGGTCTTCGGGGCCAGTCACTGTTCGGGCTGATATTGCTTGCCATTCGTACTCTCTTGATGGACACTACGACGTCTACCCGACTCATTACGCAATGCAAATGTGTAATGCTTTGCGGTCGATGCGTTTGGAGATGGAAGATTTGATGAGAGACAGATTCCGAGGATGCAGTACCGACGCTTCCGAAACCATTAACGAGATCGCGAGGCAAATATGTCGCACCGTCCCACAGTACATCATGCCTCACGGCAGGCCAGAAAATGCCGAGCCTTTCACCCCGATGCAGAAGCTAAAATGCAAGGTGCTGCTGGCACCTCTGTTCCAGGCTGCTCAGCTGTCAACAGAAGCTTGCGTGCAAGAGTGGGTTTGGAGATCCCTGGAATACATGTCGGAGAGAGGAAATATGCGAATAGCGAGGGAGGTCCTCAATCTGTCAAAGAGACGACAAAACATCGATCATTGGACCATTTGGGCCATGGCAGGTTGTTACGCGATGGCAGCATGATACAAGGGTCGGGATCTTGCAATCGTCCATTACCGGAACGCTAGCCGATTTGAGAGCTGATGGATAAAGAGAAGAGGTTTAGCTGGGATCTCACATGTAAAGTATAGTATCAATTACAAACCAGCCAACTGACCCAATCGTCATCAATACAGCTGGTACGGAATCTATGCTAGAAGTCTATAGAAACACCACATCACAGCTCAAAATGAGACAGCAAGTGACCAGATAACATATCAAACTGTTCTCGGCGCTGCTGGATGGCGCTCAAGAATGATGCTTCTAATCCAATAGCACCGACAATGATGTGATCCACTCCCGAGACCACATGCGGCCATGTCTTTTCTACGAATTCGGCCACAGGCATACCCATAGCCCGGCCACTTTCGTGGCCCATGTAATCGTGAAGCTCGGCTAGTAAATAAACTTAGTCCACTATATTCGGGAGCTTCCTTGAGATGACTTACTCTGGACGACGGGAGGCCACAGCTCAATGATCTTAGTGCTGGATCCTGCGTTCTGGCGGCGGAGGCATGTGACATAAGCTGTCAACGCGGCTTTCGACGCAGAATAGGCCGGCATGGTCACTGCAGGGACCTGGGCGAGCAGAGTGCCCGTTATCATCAGTGCGGTTGGGAAAGGCTTCTTCTTGAGGTGTGGAAGTAGCTTAATTGAGAGATCCACCAGCCTGTTGAAGTTGGTTTCTATCTCTTGGTGGAATGCATCTAGGTCGACTTCCTCGGGCCTCGACAAGCGGATCTGGCTTTGAATACCCGAGTTGAGGAAGACGCAGTCTAGATCAGGGTATTCATTGATGATTCTTGAGGATAAAGATCCAGTCAGGCTAGCTCTCTATAATTTGTCGCTTGAGGAGTATGGGTCAGATTCGGATTGGGGCTCTGCTTACTGGTCTACAAAGGCATCAAGGCCAGCTCTATCAGTGACATCATATTTGACACCGCTTGCTTTGTCTGCGCCGTGCTTTTGGACAAAGGCATCTAGTCGGTCCTGACGGCGGCCGACAGCAATGACCTTGGCGCCCTCGAGGATGAACTTGTCAGCCAGTGCTGCCCCTATCCCGGAAGTGGCGCCGATGAGAAGAACGCGCTTATATGGTGAAGACATATCTGTAACTTTTTATAAGATCTTGGAATTGGGTGATTTGAAAGCGTACTTCTTGAAAGATGAAATGAGAAGGTGCAGGTAGTAAGGTAAGACAACTGGCGCTGGCTCACTCATTTATAGGCCCATTCTAGGGCTGGTTCCATACCCAAACCACAGTGAATAACGCCCCCATGCAGAAGATCAAGTTAGCCTTCCGGCACTCTGGGATCAGAGAGTAAGGTAGCTGCATCAATCGAATGTAACGACGTGGATTTCTTATCTCGCCGCGAAAGAGCCTGGTATGACCCTTGATGGCGATCTTTGTCAAAGTCTTGTTTGAGATCCACCTTGATGCTAATACTGTATCTTTTCTCGAGACACTAACTAGATCAAGCTAGCCTTCCGGTATCATGCTAGTCTTAAATTACTCTCATTGTCCTTGCCGGACTTCGCGGGAAGATATGATGCCGAGGGACCACATTCAGCTATTATCACTTGTCTCCGTCGCTTGCTTATGAAGTACGTTATTCAGTCCAACAAAACTCACAGTTAGTTTTGCCGTTAACTATTGTTTTTAAGTTCGCCACAAGCCAATCCGTTTCTAGAGCTAATCATCGGCACCACGAGTGGTCAGCCGCGAAAGAAGAAAAGGATAATACACGGGGGACTAGTGGTTAGGGCTGAACGGAGCTGTTGGACTCTTTGAGAAAATCTCTTATCAATCTATGATCTTGTTGAGGAGCGAGACGCTATTATAGAGCCTGGCGAAGAGCTTCTTTGAATAGTCTCAAAGTGGTTGACTTCCTGCTGCTAAAAGAAGAATACAACTAACACCAACAGTATCGATGAAACAGAACTACTTAAATATCTATCTGTTTAATGAAGGATACCCAAACTCCAAGTTCCGAACCAAAAGGAACCTATGAATTGTTAAGAGACCTCACATTCTTGACACTAACCTTTTGACGCGAAGCGATAGCTTATGCGATCCGGAGGTTGATTGCAGATTGATCCGAGCAAGCTGAGGCAGCGGGTATTGCTTGAACATACGTACTCCGTTATAGCCAAGATTAATAATATCTTTCCGCCTGAAAATAAGCAATGCTGTAACAATTATCGCTTGTAACGCCGTGCCGGCTCTTCTTCTCCATGAATGGTATTTGTCACATGCGGAGTTCGGATACCCTCTGAGTGCGAGCGAAGTTTGAGTTAGCGCTAGCCACAGCACGAACCATCGCATAAAGCATGGCATATCTAGGGGATTACAAATCGATGATAGCAGAAATGTGTAGTCATGGTGTCCCTAGCTAACACTTCGTCGACACCTGCTTGCATATATCGTAATAGGACTATATATGTTATACGATGGCATCTCTTGGATTTTATCATGCCCCATCCTGCTCACCAACTCAACTCTATTCTCACATCTTACCTTTCTTCAACCCTTCCAATCAATATCAGTTCGCTAAATACTAGCCAAGTAAAATGCCGTCTCCGTGGTCCGAGCAGCCCTTGAAGCTCTTCTACCTTCTTTTCATCATACCCGCAACTCTCACGTCGCTTACTTACGTCGTGGCTTCAAGTATCTTCCGGGGACTCAGGCCGGATCCATCATGGCCCTTTCAAAAGTCGGCCGCTGTTCTGTTTGTTAAACAAGTCTTTCTCCGGCATCTGTGCGCCCTACGTCCGCCAGCTCCTCTGTCCCTCCACCCAGGCTCGGAAGGCGACAGATTCGTCGTCATCCCTCCCGCCAAAGAATCTCAGATCACAGGCCCGGCAAGTGACGCTGAGATCAAGCCTGCACAACTGGGTGGTACTTGGACGCCAGCTCCTGTACGGCAGCAAAATGATATGCTCGTTGTCTTACACTTTCACGGAGGTGCCTACGTTATGGGCGACGGCCGAGATGCAGATACGGGCTTCATCGCTCAGAACCTGTTACAGAACACGCCCTGTACGCACGTCTTCACGCCTCAGTACAGACTTTCCAACAACCCAGGTGGCCGGTTCCCTGCCGCGCTCCAAGATGCTCTTTCGGCATTCTCATACCTAGTGAACGATGTCGGGATACCTGCGTCGAACGTCATTCTGAGCGGCGACTCAGCCGGCGCAAACCTTTCAATCGCCATGCTCAGATACATCGCAAACCACGGGCCCCAAACCGGATTTCCCTGGCCTAAGGCGGCCCTACTTTGGTCCCCGTGGGTGGAAGTGGCCTCCGCCCTGGATCCTCGCAACATGGAAAGTCACCGCAACTACTCTACAGATTATCTCCATAGCGCCTTCGGCAACTGGGGCGCAGAAGCCTTGACCGGATTCGGGGCCGTATCTGCGGAGGATCCTTACATTTCTCCAGTGCGGAGCCCATTCCACATCGAAGTGCCGGTCTGGGTCCAGACTTCCGGCAAGGAGGTATTTTATGACGACAATGTGCGATTCGTTAAAGCTTTTCGGGATATGGGGACCAATGTGGACTTCTATGTCGAGGAAGATGCCCCGCACGACATCATCATGATGGGAGCCAGGATAGGATTCGTCGAAGAAGCAAAAAGATGCGCCGTCAAAGCTGGCGAGTTTCTGAAGCGAATTGCTTGATATTGCTGATATGAGCGGGAGTGGACCGGGGTCAGGTAAGGCTAGGATTTCAACATCGTTTGAGGAAAGGGGAGGTATTGTAATGGGAGTTGTCTTGTGCGGAGGCTCGGCGGTGGAAGCATAAGGACAAGACTATTGAGACCGTGTGACTAAGGTAGTCCGATCTGCTGGCGGTGGTTGAGATATGGATGATACGTAAGAAGCCATGCTCCTGTTGGAGATGTGTAAGTTGAAACGCATAATAACATAAACAACCCATTTTTTTGTTTTATTGGTTTATGAGCCCTGAGGGCGCTACCTTTTTTCTGACCGCAAAACGGAGTGTTTCCTGTCTTCATTTCTGTTCTCTTTGGTAGTATAAAAAGATTCGCTTAGCTATTTCCTTCATTAGATTTCTCATGAACCTTGCAAATCAGCTGACAGGACATGTCTAGAACCCTTTCCAACTAGAATCTTGAGTCACAATGAACCTTAGTCTATTCAGGTGCCTGTATTTAATAATCTGCAATGAACACACAACGGGATCGTGATTAATACATAGATCAGCGAAGAGCTCAAGTACGTAGTCGCTTGCCCTATGTCTAAGGAGAGGATAAAGTCGCCAGCGTTGCCTCATCCCACGAAGCACTTGGTAAGTTAAGCCGAACTAGCCCTGTTGTACTTTCCAAGAATGTTTACCCCTCGTAACGAAATAAAGAAGAAAACTAAACTAACAATCTCCAGGGTTATCACAACCAGACCTGCAGCAAAGATATAAACCTGCAACAGCAATAATTAGTATTTTGAAAACAGTGCAACAGCCAAAGGTTCACTTTACCATTTCTGTGCATAGGGTCGCCCAGGGAATGTAGCTCTGCCGCGAGCTGTTTTGACAGGACCAAGACCAAAGGTCCCAGTGGTTAGTCCGCAGTATTTCCTTGTCGACAATCAAGTAGACGGTTGCGGCGATCCAGCCTGCGATAACGACACCAGAGCTGGCTAGGAGGGCGCCAGTATGCACTGAGCCGTGGCGGAAAGAGCGGAACTGTTTTATTGTTAGGCCATTTTGAACAGGCTTTGAGTCTCCTCATGAACTTACAAAACTGAGACGGGTGGCTAGAGCCACTATCTGAACGAATGACGCAAATGCTGCAATGGCCAGCATAAGCCATGTCGACAACATTTTGATGGAAGCCCATCGGGTTCTCACCCAACCGTCCTCATTCCTGTCAACAGAGTTGTGCGTTGTCTTCCAAACGTTGACTCCGTGGACCAGCAGGCTAAGAATGCTGAGGTCGAGCAGAAGGATGAGGACGCGCAAGGCGAGTCTGATAGTGTCAAAGGTGCCTCCGCTCTTATTCTTTGGCGCACTGCGCTGCTTGAGGAGGGCTCGCTCATCCGAACTCGGACGCGGACCTTTTTCAACGTAGCCATCGTCGGCTTCGTCGTGAGGGTCAAGCCGGTTCGAGTATGAATCGTAGCCAGAAGGTATGCTGAGGTCCATTTTGGGTATTGGATCGTTGAGGTAAGCTTAGTTTTTACCCTTAAAACAAAGTTATCTGCGCGGGGTCATTAACTTCTTATGCCATAACCCTATGTAAGCGGGATCAAGCCTCAAAAGTACTTTGGCGAAATCATAATTATAAGGCTCTCGTCAGCCACGCTTGGCATCATTCTAAGTGGGGTTACCCGCTTACACCGCCTCCCTTGATGGCCAATCGCTTTGCAGTCCGAAACAGTCCGAGGGAAACTACCCATCAGCCCTAAAGCCATATCATGCATAAAAAATTGTCTAACAAATCCCACGCTGGCCGTTTCAGCCTAGTCAGTGCAAGCTTGATCAGCACTAATCATCCTGTCATCCTTAAGCGATTCTAGCTCCTACCAAAAGAAGCTACGTCCCATCCCGTGCCTTCCTCGAGGATTTTTACTGTGAAGGCTGAGCAGTCGGTCAGCAAGTAACAGCCTGTTGATTGGCGAATGTGGAGTATAGGAGCTGGCTGTGTACAGCCTTATCATCTCCAGCTGGGGGAGAAATTTTATATTGCATCCACAGTAGCGCTGACAGCTGGCCAAGGGCTAAAAATAAGCAACTGCCAACAGGCGAGCCGATGGTAGCTTCTCACGAGCTCACGAGGCACCAAGACTTGCGTATAAGAGCAAGCACAACGCTGCTAATCAAAAATATCAGTATTAACAATCACTTCTCCAACTCACTCTCATCAGCCTCTCACACTTGTTGCATTTCATCCTTTAATTTTCTCCCTCTTCATCTCCCACAAACAACCCAAATCCGCCAAAATGCAGTTCTTGTCGATGCTCCTTCTTGCCGGCTCTGCCCTCGCGGCACCCCGACCTGCCCAGTCCTCTGCTCACCAGCCTCGGACTGACAGCATTGATGACATGCTGCCTCCCATCGTACCTATCAACACACGAAGTGGAGACCGAGATCTAATTACCAAGATCATGACCGCCCCTACCCAGGCCGAGCGAGTCAAGCTCTTGAACCAGCCCGGCGATTACGTCTTTGACTTCAAGGCTGTTTCCGCTACCGGAGCCGGAGAGTCTGTTGGCAAAGGTGGTAAATCCGTATCGGCTACTGCTCTTACCATGCCTGCTCTTATTGGTAACGGAGCTTCTATGACAGTCGCCTTCCTCGGGCCCTGCGGAATGAATACCGCCCACGTCCACAATAGAGCAACTGAGCTTAACATTGTTGTTAAAGGCCGCCTTGTTACCAACTTTGTCATCGAGAATGGCGCCAAACCTATTGCCAACACTATGGACACCTTTCAAATGTCTGTGTTTCCTCAGGGCGCAATTCATCAAGAATTTAACCCTGATTGTGAAGATGCTGTCTTTGTCGCTGCATTTGATAATGTCGACCCAGGTGTGACTCAGGTTGCTCAGAGTTTCTTTGCTCTTAATGGCGACGTAGTTGAGGCAACCCTCGGCGGTGTCCCAACTTTCAATGGCGAGGATATCGAGACCTTCCGTGATCATATTCCTCACAACATCGCTCTTGGTATCGAAGCCTGCTTGAACAAGTGTGGCATTAAGAGGAACTCAAAGCGGGATATTAGCGAGCTCTTGAACTAATTGGGACGATAAAATACTTTATTCATGGCAATGACTTGATTGGCGGTATACCGTTTGCATGTATATATTTAGCTTCCTGTTTATATTTTGATGTGGGTTCTTTAACAGTCCGGAAGGCGTTTTGGATGTATCATAAGCAGATGCTTCTGATGATATGCTTTATTAATTGATTATTTAACCACATGGCTTGATATCTTACACGCTTTAAATGCTAATTGCCTTGTAAGTGTTAAATGGCTAGCTATTGTGGCATCTGTCCCGATACTTGACAGCATGACAAAATATACACCGAATTGTAAATATCTGGTGGGTATATATCTCGACGACTTAAATTCGGTCCATTTTGTTGGCGACGGCCCCGGCGCTCGGCTTTGATACCGTACATAGTCTAAACTCTAGAGGATGCGGAAAATAGGAACAGTGGTTTCTTGGAGCATTATTTGGGCGTACTGGACGGATAGATATCTTGGTGCTTGAGCAATCTTTTGCGCATAGGTGCACAGTGTTGAACTCATCGGTCGATGACTGAATTTGGCGCCACACCACATACACAAGACTGAACATGCGAATGCGAGTGGGCCGTGACACAATGGATATACATGCGCTCCAAAGCCCGCTGAATTCAACGGAATTCATGTATAATCGCAGTCGCAGTGATGAAGTGGCCTGCCAACGGACTGATGTGGGAGAAATGCGCTGCTCACAACACGCGCGACACCATCCTACCAAGCCATTGCGTTGACACCACAATCCACCATCGACCAATGGTTCCCATCCCACCGACGTTAGTGATCCTGAATTCCGGTCGGAAAGGACCAGCGAGATCTCCAAATTATCAGTAACATTGATTGATCCATGACATTCCAAACAAAAGATCACTCTACTGAAAACGGCAGTCTCGTCGTATTCATCTGCCTTAATTTAACGATATTATCTTATACACAATGCTCATAGGCCAAGCTGAGTCTTCGGAACAGCATTAGCGGATCACCACATCCGTCAGGGCTGATTGGCTTCCGTAGCTCAGTCGATTACCTAGAGCGTCGTACTAATACTTCAACCCGACTAACGGTGATGCGATGGGTCCTTGATGGTATAAGGGTAAGAGCACATTCGCGATATAGTAGTAACTTCTGGAATATAACAAAATCTCCAGTCCATCCGGGCACAGATCCCAGTCGATGCGACAGGGCTTGGCGTAAGCAGTTGAACCGATCTCGACCTTAATTGGTATATGTGACAATTGGTATATCTGACAGATCCATGATCGAATACGGCGTAGAGCACCAATGAAACTACACTAAGTGTGGGACAGCTCGGTCTTTCAAGGGGCTGTGCCTGGACTTTTTCGTGTTAATTGTATGAACCAAAGCTTTAGTAAAAACCAGATCGATCTTGACATTATCTAAACACCGCTTACAGAACTCATTATGGCATTGGAATTACTGCTACATATTTTCTCCCTTCTCCAAACTTCCGTCACCATGCTACTCTCCAAGTCTTTTCCGGCGCTCTTCACTCTTCTTGCCAGCATACACCAGACAGTAGAAGCAAATTCTCGATATCATCCACCTTACGGTCCCGTTCTACCAGCTCCCAAACACGCAAGCCAATACCCCGCCGTAAAGTTCTCAATCGATGCTATCACCTCAAGTCTAAAGCAACAGGTAAAAGGTTTCAATGTCTCTAGTATCTCCGTTGGCATCCAGTCAATACACGAGGATAAGCCCTTACTGAACTTCCACTATACCCCTCACATCATCAATCCCAAGCACGGAGCAAGGGTTGTCAACGCTGATACTGTCTATTGACTCGGAAGTATATCCAAGGTATATACTCTCCTAGCTGCCTCGAAGCTGGCTGAAGATGGTGTACTGAGTATGAGCGACCCAATCACTCGATGGATTCCTGAACTTGGTAACAGTGCTGGCCGCAGTGCACGAGATGAACTTGACGTGATACACTGGGAAGACATCACTGTAGGGGATGCTGCGGCACATCTTTCCGGCCTCGGTGGAGATAGTACGTTTCTTTTTCCGAACTCGAATCGGTCGGCTTAGCGAAACTAACAAGAACAGTGACTACTGAGCTTTCAGCTCTTGACGTTGATTGGGAATCCCCTGGCCTTCCCCAGGCCCCTGCAGCTCACAAAGTCCCATCTTATCCAGGCCATGCAGGAACTCCTGTTTGCACACGTGAAGGTGAGTCCCGCCAGGCACACCTATCTTTCAGCGAGATTGGCCGGTATAGAATTCCTCAACATTTTTCACAACTATCGTCCACCAGTATACCAGCCTAGCCAATCACCTGTTCACTCCAACGCCGGCATCCGTCTCGTTGGGCTCGTCGTAGAAGCAGCGTCAAACAGAACATTTGAGGTAGCTATTAACGATCTGATACTAAAACCTCTAGCTCTCCAGCATACGTCCACAGGTATTATTCCTGGCAATGCTAAGAATATGTTTATTCCTGCTGGGAGTGCTGACTGGGATGTTGGGTTGGGAATATTTGGCCCATATGTTTTGTCTCTATGACCTCTCAAGATTACACTAACAGTACCATAGTGCTGGCGGAATGGGATCTAGCACAGCCGATCTCCTTTCTTTCATGGCCAACATTTTGAAGAACAAGATCCTCTAGCCATCCGCCACTCGTCGTTGGCTAAAGCCCAATACGTTCACCTCAACATGGAGTGGTGCCGTTGGCTCTCCCTGGGAGATCTACCTTGTCGATAATCTTCCTTCCGATGGTCGAACTATCAATATCTACACAAAAGGCGGAACACTGAGCGGTTACCAATCCGGTTTGGCTATGATTCCCGATATGGACATTTCAGTTTCTGTTCTCGGTGTAGGACCAGAGGTAACAAGCGTCTGGTCGCAGCTGGTAATCCTCAATATACTGGTATTGAGAACAAGTCTCATGCAGCTTGGAGAGCTGTGCTTCCTTTTTTGAGTGAGCAGGAGGCTGAGACAATTGAAGAAATGACTTCGGTAAAGGATGTGACTTGCATTACCTGGCACATGCTGGATCGCTTTGTTTATAACTCACTTTCTATGGATCATTTGAGTTCAAGTATGGAAAGGATAAGAAGGCTGTTAGCATCGAGTCCAAGGCATTTGATATCGAGATGGCCAAAGGTTCGGCCTGAACTGGAGTTTATCTGATAGACTTAGAACTGGGACTCCTTGGGTGTTTAAGCTCATCTTTGGTCCCGTTTAACAGGTAGCGAAATAAAGTCTTGTCTGTAACCATTATATCAATTAGATCTGGCAGTGGCCAAAAGGAGACACATGCGTCATATCGGACTTGACTTTTTAATTGACTTCAGAAGTTATCTCGACTTTTCAACTCCGCGCTATATAGAAGCTAACACCAACCTTTCAATCACAACCCCCCTCACTACAGCAGGTCCACAACCTGTTCATCTTCCGTAGTATAGTGGTCAGTATGCAAGCTTGTCACGCTTGAGACCCGGGTTCAATTCCCGGCGGGAGAGATCCAGCCACCTGCGATACGCAGGTTATTCTTTTTTTCAACCTTGACTCGAATTATTACTCATGGAGGCGTGGGGTACAAGGTCTTTTTTCTTCGGTTTGTCATGGCGCTGGCAGAATAGAGACAATGATACTTCGTCCTTACACCACTGGATTCGTAGATATTGATGGTTAAATCACACAAGACAACTTTTTGATCAACGTTCTATTGTCTTTAAAACTTTAACTTTCTAACAGTATTTCCCATCTACGCCATGCGTTTCAGATTCGTGTACAAGCGCTGAAGTGCAGTGACATAGTTCGTTCCATTCACCGTTCGTTCTTCTCATAGCTGATTTGATCCACACCTAAGCGGCGACTGCAGCGAGAGCGTTAGGCTCACCAAGACCACCCTGAGGGAATCTGGAGTTGAAACCAATGACGGACTGGACGCTGTGGAAGGTCGATGTCTTGATGGAAAGCTTCTGGTCAGAGACCAACCATCGGACACCCTCGCTGCAGGGGGGAGTTGTCAGAGAACCCTCGTATCTAGTCAAGGTCAGTCTATGTCTCATAATCACAATCTTGGATATAACTCACGTCTGGAAAGAACCCGCAGCCAGGGTGCTAACAAGCTCGGCCATGTTGAGCGACTTGGTCTTGGTGAGAGTTCCAGGCTCTGCAATCTCTCCGACCGAACCAAAGACAGTCTCGAGAAGCGACGAAGCAGTTGTGGCAGCGGTAGTAGGGGCGTTGACGTGGAAGAAGGTGCCTCCAACACCAGGGAGTTGTCGCTTGTCGTGAGAGTGGTCGTGGGCGTCACCTGCACTCTTGCGAACCATCTTGACAAACCCGTCCCTCTTGCGAGCAGCAGGGGTCGCGGAAGGTGGCAGGGCAGAGGTAGAGTTACCAGCGGGGCTTCCTCCTGCTCCATCATCGACATCGATAAAGACACCAACAACAGCGATCTTGGAATCGGCACTCTCCCAGACCATGTGCATCTCCATAGCCATGCTCTTTCCGGCGTCCAAATGCTCACTGGGCAAGTGGAAGTGGAACTGCTGGAGAGTGAAGCTGGTGTTGGCGAATCTCATGGTACCTTGTCCAGCAACAACTTCGACAGTGGTTCCCAGGTTCTCGAATTCGGTTCCCTCGAGCATGTCCGGGATAGACAGGCTCAGTTGAGCTGCAGGAATAATGGCATTGGCGCCTGCGACCATGTCGATGGGGGATTGATTTACACCTGTTGAGCAAAGAGCGTTCGCCTGGGGGTCCAAAGCAACCCAGTTGGTTGGTCCCTATGAGTCTTATTAGCTTTCATCCTCCAAATAGCTATTGTCCGAGTAAGAACGGCGACATACAATCTTGCCGGTGTAGCCAAACTCGTTGACCTCGACAGCGCCACCCTCAGCCCTGGGGTGCAGAAGCGTTCCGTAAGCGCACGAAGCAAGCGCCTCCGAGGCGAAAGCGCCAAGGAGAAGAAGTTGTCGGGTGATGGAACCAGCCATGGTGATTATAAGTCGTGGAGTCGTGGAAAGGAAAAGATTATACGACGCTGAGAATACAAGAAAGAATGAAACAATTAACGGAAATTAGGCAAACAAACAGAGGCCAGCCTCAAGGAGAATAAGAAACAGTGGTAGAAACAAGAGACAAAATCGAACGATGATGCCGAGAAATCAGCAGGTTGAGGACGAGGCATGTGTTTTAATAGGAAACTTGGCGAGGGGCCAAAGGTCCGCCAAAACAAGATATGGAGACCAAAATAGTATTCTGTGTTTAGCTCTGTTTCGTTAGGTATGCTTAAGGTAACCTTAAACCTTGATGTTGCGGAGGGTGACATTGGAAAAGTAGCGTCGCAGGTGGTGTCGCGTGGAGTACTTGATGATACTCGCCCGGTCTCGGATGCCAAGAGGACGGCCAGGGACATGATGGCAGACGAAAAGTCTTGTAGGGCTTTTTAATTAAGTGAAGAAGGAGTCTGCTAATTGCGAAACAACTTGAGCTGTGAGATTTGTGTTCAATTAGATTGAGTTCAAATGAAATGACTGCAGATACTGACAAAACAGCCAGAAATTCCATTATAGCTTCAATTACACCAATCTTTCCCAACTGATCGGAACTCCGGATGACAGTAACATGGTGAAACCCAAGACCAATAGCAGCAATAGCCAAATTGTAAAATCGGATGATTTTGACGTCTAGACCTCCATGGGCCCTGTCTTTCTAACTGTAACAGTGGCAGGTTCTGTTGCAAGGGGCACGGGGCAAAGCTCAAACGGCCTCGCTTACCGGGCATTAGTGCGCGGTAACAACCTTGCCACGAAGGTTATCTCTCCCAAGAGATAAGAAACGGTTTGATAAAGTTTTAATTAGAGTATGTAATTGAAGATCCCGCGAGCAGGCTTGTAGTTTGGTGTTTGCTATAATTTTAGATTTTATTGAAACCTCACTTATAACAAAAGCGCCTGGCCAGACTCTTCCGGCCTTGACAGGGCCTGCGTGGCCATCTATAACAGCGACCATAAGAACCTTTGTCCGGGTTGTATGACCGGATGAAGAGAGTGTAAGCCGAGATAACAACATAGCTGGATCTTCTATTGGAGATTAATTCATTTATCCCACTAGCTTCGTATAATAGTAATAAAGAAGTGGTTTATAATAGCTGGGATTAAGGCATGGTAAGATTATTCCTGTTATATAGTACTAAATAAAAAGAAATTACTTAATAAGAGTAAAATACCAACCACTAGAAGTTAATAGATGGGTGATGTTATTTACAAAAAGTAATATCGCTTATCTAATATCGAAATAATCCTCTGAAAAAAGAAGTAGTGAAAAGGAAAGTCCCGAAATGATGACTGGAATTGAAAAAAAAGGGTCCAGACTGGTCAAGTCTGGGATGTTTGTCAGTCGACATTGGCCTGATTCGAACAGACGCCTCCGAAGAGAATAGATTTCTAGTCTATCGCGTTAGACCACTCCGCCACA
>ONZP01000238.1:0-14741 GCA_900312805.1 Fusarium torulosum
TGCCCAAACAGCCAGACCGTGTAGTTTATGTAGCGCGGGTATACCCTTAATACCCAGATAGTCCTTATTAACTTCCGATTTTGAGAGACATCGACGTCCTCGACGTCTTCTGGTGGTGAGGGTCTGAGAGAAGCGAATTAACAGGTCTTCACTAGTGACTTCGGATGCGGCTTCAAGTGCGGCAACGAGGCCTTCATTTAATAACCCGAAAAGGAAGTCTTGAAGGAAGAGATTGATAATGTGGTCGATATAGCGGATGTCGCATTTTTTGGGGTCATAGTCGATCTACCGCTTATTATTAGATTGGTCCGTTAAAAACGGCCGCTAACTTATATTAAGATTATCTTAAATCGACGTGCTATGGACTCCAGACTGTACTCCTGAACCAAGCGAACCAGAAACTTGAGCTGCACACCAACTAAGAACACACTTATGAAGAAAAGATGGTGCTACTAAACGGGCAGATCCAGGCTGAGAAGAAAACTGTCATTTCACGAATAACGATTAAAGATCGAATTAAAAAGTTGTACGAGACGCCGGAAAAGCTATTTGTTCATAACGAAATTTCAGAAGCCTGTTTCAAAGGTATCGACGCAAAACTTCGCTTCCAAGAATACCTCGAAAGCTGGGACTTCATGGTATCACAACAGATAGAGATCTGCTGTTTCTCAGGAAAGGGAAGTTACCTCTATCATTGTTGGGATGGCCAGATCTCACGAGCTATTCCAGTTATCACCCTGTTCGGCAAGGGATTTGTCGAGTTGATTCGAGTGGCCGACTTTCAGCACAGCGGGACATGCAAATTGTGGTTTACTGCCCCAAAGAATAAGAACTTCCTTTGTGTTAGTGCCACTGATCTTTGAGAAATCGTAGATCGGGAAAGAGATCTAGCATTAACTCAAGTCATAATGGCTTTTGGCATTCTCTGGAAGGACCCAGCTGCTACTAGTCCTTTCTATACCTGGTATCTATGTGAGTCCAAAGAGAAATCTTTAAAGAAACCAGTACACAATTCTATCCAAAGTTCTATACCTAGCAAGCTTCGGACATTTCTCCCCCATACAGTCGTAAATCTAGATACCTACCCGAACAGTGCAGTCATTTTTGGTCCGCTATTAGGTTAGAAGGCATATTGAAATCCATCAGGCACTACCAGACGACTGGAGAGCAAGTATTACAGCAGTGCAACGCTAGTATACATCGGTACCTCGCTCAAGGCCAGCACCAGCAGTCCTCCTTTGCAGTCCCCATCAGTGGCAACCTCCTTTGGGGCTGAGCTTCTAGACTCAAGCATCTCCGAGGCTTCTACTGGTTAGAGGGCAGTGCCTTCTCCTACTAGTGATCAGACTACTTCTTTAGGAGCGGTCAAGTCCGGAGAACAGACGCAAGGAGAAAGGTTTGGTTCAGTAGACCCCAGGAGATTTAAGAATTTAATTTTATCCAGAAAGGCGAGAGGAAACCAGCCACAGCACTAAGCATGGGGTAGCATAAGTATGTAGGTGGGCTTGGATTGAATGTTATTGAAAATAGAGAGCACGCGAACTTTTTTGCTCAAGCTCTCTTCAATACTGTACCGTGTTGCATAACCTACTGTTCCATTATGTGATAAGCTTTCCGTCTTGCCATAACCCACTATGCATCTTCGCTGGCCATGATGCTAGTGACTAAACTATTCTAGAGATAGTATTATTAGGACTAATTCTTATCATTCAAAAGATGCTCGCAGTTTCAGTTGTTAATATTCACTCAAGAAGTTAAAACTAACATTACCTCAAGGTAATAAAGACTCATGATTATTGTTTTGCGGCTTGGAGGCGTCGCTCCGCAAGGCGTAATCAGACTAATAAATGCCCCCACGCCAGCTCAGGAAAGGTAACAACAATCCTCATCTTTCAGTAAATGAGACCATGGAACTAAGTCCCATCCCATTAACACCAGCAAAGAAAATACCCTGTAATGCCGCTGTGGGCCCGGCAGCACTCCCGCAACCGCGGTCGCTACGGTCATGCGAAGCTATACCCGATTTAGCACCCTCCACCAAGGTTTTATAGATTCGCTATCTGGACTTGTGATGTCGTTATCACAATTCTTCAGTAACCCACTATATTGTTTCGTTTGAGTTATGAGACAATCACATCCCGGATATTGCGAGATGCGAATAGAAAGTTTCTTATTGGCTATTACAGGGCTCATATTTCCCAAATGCAATGGCTAAGGAGCTATCTCCTAGGGAGGGAAGCGAGACATATTCTTTGGAGGGCTCTGCTTGATCTGTTCTTGAGGCTTTTGGACTTGTATGCAGAACAAGAGTGAGCTCAGTTGGACCTTTTGTTTACATCAGAGATTAAACTTTGACTGCAATGCGCGCAACATCGATCACTCCCTATTTTCCTACAAATTGGTAGAGCCAGAACACACTCATCGCTTTCTAATTAATGCTCTAGTATTTTAAGGTTGTTTGTATGAAACTGCCAAGACCACTCTGGTTGTACAGCTAACAGCATGGAACCCATCCCACCCAGCATCCTTTTCCCTGACCAACACCCACCCCACCCACTCAAGTCGGACATGTTGCGACAACTTGTGGGCCAAAGTAAACTTGTGACTACAATAGGTAGAATTTAGGTTATTTGTGAGACGGGCCGAGACTCAAGGGTAGTGGCGACCCCGAGTCTTGGGCCAGTAATGTCAAAGTGCCACAGGATTGTGTCATATGTAGCAATGCGCGAGCACGAAGAATATATATCCTTATGTTTCGCTCACATCAACAGTCCATATACCTACATCTTCAAGGCTTCAGTCTACTAGATCTTCGTCGCGAGACATCAGGTCCTGGCCGTATTATCTCATTCACCACGCCCCGGCAACAATGGGATTCTCGAGCGTCTTTGAAGGCTCCAAGCCCACCGCGACCGTCTCGACCGATCTCGAGGCGAGCGACTCCGAGCCTTCTGTCATCCACGATGGCGGTCTTGCCTATACACGTGTCAAAGGCGGCAACGGCTCCAAGCCATCGTACCAAGAAGCAGTTGGTGCCCCTGTCGAATCGAAGTCGCCTCTTGGATACAACGTTGGCTGGATCACGGTCATCTTTCTCAATGTGAATATGATGATTGGCACGGGTATCTTTTCTACACGTACGTCTACCCATTATCTCGTTTGGTGAGAAGAGATACTGACCTTTTCTCAGCTGCAAGTATCCTTAACCGAGCTGGCTCAATTGGCCTGGCGCTCATCATCTGGTTCATCGGTTTCATCATGGCTGCTTCTGGTTTCAGTGTCTACCTGGAGCTTGCGAGTTATTTCCCTAATCGCAGTGGTTCCGAGGTCGTCTATCTCGAGCAAGCCTATCCTCGACCTAAGCACTTCTTCCCTGTCACCTTTGCTGTCCAGTCTGTTATTCTATCCTTCAGTAGTAGTAATGCTGTTGGTAAGTAGTATCGTTCCCTTTATCATTTAGTTATTCTAACATGTGTTAGTCCTCTCCAAGTACCTCTGGCGAATGACAGGCGACACCCCCACAGAGTGGCAGATGCGTGGTGTCGCCATTGCGGCTTACACTTTAGCCGTCATCTTTGTCATTGCTCATAACAAGTACTCTCTTTGGCTAGTCAACTTCATCGGTGCTCTTAAAATCCTCACTTTGGTCTTGTAAGTCCTTCAATCTTCCTACCTCACCTTCCTATCTGACAAATGCACAGCATCAGCATAGCCGGTCTCGTCGTTCTTGGTGGTAATGTCGACCGCATCCCTAACCCTGGACATAACTTCCGAAATGCATTCGAAGGTACTGCCCCCAACGGAAACGACCTGGCTAGTGCTCTCGTTAGTATTGTATTCTCATACGCTGGTTACTACAACGCCTTCAACGTCGTCAATGAGATTCAGAACCCCATACCCACCCTTAAACGAAACGGTACTGTATCTCTGACTGTTGTCGCCGTCTTGTACATGCTCTGCAACATCGCCTATTTCGCCGTCGTGCCAAAAGAGGAGTTTGCTGAGGCTAGCGAGATTGCTGCATCCATCTTCTTCTCGAAGCTCTTTGGTGGTAGCGAGTCAGCTGCTAATGTTCTCAACTTTCTCGTTTTGCTCAGTGCTTTCGGTAACCTTCTTGCGGTCCTGATCGGCTCTGGACGCATGATTCGTGAGATTGGGAGACAAGGTGTTCTGCCTTTTACTAACTTCTGGGTTTCTACTAAGCCCTTTGGTACTCCTCTTGGCCCGTATGTTGTCAAGTGGGTTTTGACGTTTATCATGATCGTCGCGCCTTCAGCTGGTGATGCTTTCACTTTCGGTTAGTGTTCTTGTTACCTGTTGATATAGTACTATACTGACAAGACCTATAGTTGTCAGCCTAGGAACCTACCCCGATGCTATGTTTAGATTCGCTATGGCTGTTGGTGTTTATGTCATCCGTCGTCGACGCACAAAAGCTGGCATTGGCCGCTCTGACTTCAAGGCATGGCATCCTGCCGTTATCTTCTATACCCTTATCCAAGTCTTCGTCCTCGTTATGCCATGGTACCCTCCCAAGGGTGGCGCATATGCCGGCGATGTTAGCTTCTGGTATGCCACATACTGTGTCGTCGGTATTGCTATGTAAGTGCCACTCTTCAAACCATACTCAACCCCTTCTAATATCGACTCTAGAGTTGTTGTTTGCGCCCTTTACTATGTTGTTTGGATGTATCTGTTGCCCAAGTGGAAGGGATATGCCATCCGTACTGAAATTACCAACGTTGATGACAACGGAGCCAACACTCATAGACTGGTCAGAATTCCCTATGCAGATGTTCCTCGGTGGGACGAGGAGCACGATGAAGCTGGTAATATTCGACAGAGGTCGACAGCTGCAGCCCCTAGCTCGGAAGGTTCTTTCAAGGCCTAGACTGTTGTTGCTAAGAATGTCACTGATGGACAGAACTTGGAAGCATGGTTTGGAGTAAGGAAAGCTGCCACCTTCCATTTCTCAATATTTAGTCTATGTTCCCAGTATATACAATTCTGCGCATAAGATTCTAAAAGCAAGAAATCTCTGTATTGTGTCTAACTCTTAGGTTACACTGTATATTGCCACTGGAAGCTCTCCTCAACGTACTCTATCCGCCTCGTCCCATTACATAGCAAATCAGCCACTATCTTCCTAGTCTCACCCGCCATCTTCAAAGGCCTGTATATAATAACTACTACGCTTACTATTAACCTTGTCAATATTATACCGCACTACTAAAGATATACCTATTCGGCTACGGACTTTTCTAATCTGAATTAAGAACTCATGCTTATATATAATTTAATTGTATTACCCAGAATAATTCGTATTTTAAGTATATACTATAATACTCCAGATAAAAGATAAAGCTATAAGAGCACTAAACCATGAAAAACATTCCCCGATTAGGTCATATATGAAGTATGACCGCAGAATCCTAAAGCCTCCCTTAACATGCTTAGGTCCACAGCCTCTACTAAGAACTACTCCTTGTGAAGAAGTGCCGAAAAGAAGCTTCGTACATCCTTGGCCCACTCCTTAGGCTGCGATACTGCTGGGAAATGTCCACCAGAGCTATGTCGAGTGAAATAGACAAGGTTTGTGCTCCTCTCGATCCAGCTTCGAGGCTACACAATCAGATTAGCTTTGCGCTGTTGTTATTGATTTAAAGGGCAAACTTACCGTAAACTGAAACGGACCCAGCTCAGGGAATGGCCCATTAGCATTACTCCATTCCGTAACACCCGTGGGAACGTCGCTCTTGGGAAAGTCCAACAAACCGGGCTGCAGAATATTATCAGTTAAATACTCCTTAGACAAATGGAAGTAAAATCACCTTGTATGCTTCAAGGTAAGCGCGAATGTTGCTGTATGGTCCAGGAATAAACAGCATCATTGCATCCGTGATCAGTTCTTCGTAGCTGTAGCTGTAGCCATCAGATACCACATGCATAAGATCCCACATCCAGCCAAGGAAGCCGACAGGGCTGTCTGTGAACGCAAAAGACAAGGCTAAAGGCTTTTGGCTTTGGACGGTAGAATAGGCTGCGTGAGTCGAGTACCATATGTTGTTGGATGCTATGTAAGCTTCTTCATCCTTGGTTGTCTGGTTTTGAGCCAGGCGATTGAGGTCATCAGGAGTTGCCTGCACAGCAAAAAAGTCCGTTATGTGGCCAATAACGCTTGATGAAGAATCTCTGACCAACCACATAGCGACTTGCCAGCCCAAGTCGGTACTGACAATACCATATCGAGAGTACCCAAGCTGCTTCATGAGGCTATCCATGACTTGCGCATTTTCATGCGGTCCAAACCCAGCCTGTGTCGGAGCTGGACTAAAGCCAAATCCTGGAAGATCAGGAGCAACGACATGGAAAGGTGTGTCCGCATGGTTGACCAATGGCCCGATAACCTTGGACCACTCTAAATGACTCGAAGGCCAGCCATGGAGAAGAAGGAGGGGAATGGCATCAGGGTCGCTGGATTGCTGATGGACGAAATGGAGTGGGACCGGATCCTCGTAGCTTCCATTGATTGTGATAGAAGTCGCATAGTGGTTGTTCTCCCGATTGAGACGAGCTTCAATAGATGACCAATCATATTCGTTATCCCAGTATTGCGCCACATCTTGAAGAATATCTGGAGAAACTCCTTCATTCGTCCAGTTCGTACTGAATCCGACTGGCGAGCGCCAGCTTTTGACTTTGACCTGAGTTTGATGGATGAAGTCTGGTTCGACAGCAATTTTAAATGGTTGAGGAGAGGTAAGTCCCTGAGGGAAAGAGAATGGGAAGGGTGCAACTGCCATTGTAGAGGATGCGATGTGAGTGTAGTTTGTGAGTTATGAGAGTGGCAGCAACTCACTTTTTATACTTTAATGTGATAAGATACTATAATCTCGAAGGATTTCTATCTAATCCGTCAGATGTACGTAAATGGTTTTGGAACTTGATGACGAATTGCAGCCTTCGTCCGTATCGCGGACGAAGCTAAACCTTGTAGTGGAGCTATTTTCTAAGCATTTCGGCCGAAATTGGGTGAAGGAGAACGACGGTAAAACCGACCCCGTTTTTCTTCTGACATTCTGACCAAATAGTTATACCTAATTCGCGTTCCCGGTCAGAAAGTAAGCGCTAGAATCTCTATGCGAAATTCAGATTCATAAGCGGTAGAGTGTGTCTTATCCTGCCATGTTCTTGGAGATATGGTGGGCAAATACTGCCCGCCGAGGATTTAAAATATTCAATGTGACTTTATGTTGATCTTCCAACTTCGGTCAAGTTATCTTTTTAATAACATCTCACTGCAATATTGGAATAATATGTAATGCAGAACCAAATAGTCACAAGACAGACAGTGGTTTAAATTGCATTAAACAGATTCCAAAGCTTGCGTCAGGACCAGTCATATCCGAGATAGCTCTACACCAATCGAGCTCGCGATTGAGCCCGCGACGTGAGAAATACCTCAGTAATGTGGATTGAGCATAACAGGTTATTTGCGGGCCAAAGGTGCCATTCTCCGTCCTGTAGCAGTATTCAATACACTGGCACAGCAAGCGGGCTATTTTATCAGCATCCAACTGAACAGTTTCCGGCACGCTAAATATATTGCTGTCGTTGCTATCCTCATCTAGACTGCGCAGCGTAGTATCATGTGTGTTAGTCGACGGATGGAGAAGCAGGATTGTGTCAAGGATATCGAGCATTATACTGGAGCCAAATATCCATGCAGTAGCGCTTTCGATGGACGCAAAGATTAGTGCAAATGGAAACAGCTTGTCTGTGTAAAAGTTATCGGTCGGATTACTAGTCCTAGCTGGAACCGACCAGTAGACAGGAGTCTGGCTTTGTGCCCAGGTAATGTTGTCATGAAGGGCACGCCAATTATTAATACCGTGAAACTTCTCGATAAGAAGATTTATATATGGAATTGAATCCGAAAGGCTGTGCTCAGTGTGCGACAAGTCGTAAGCGCCGGCCATAATCGAAGGTATGTCGATAGCCAGGTCGAGTAGTCCGCTGAAGGATGCCGGGGTAGTGGGAGTGACGTATTGTCGCCAGATATGAGGCTCGAGAAGAAGGGGACGCTTTTGAATTGTTGCTTGAATGAGCTGGATTAATGTCAGCGCATGGCCAAATGCGCTCGTTATGTGTTTATATACGCACACATATTACACACAAACGTCGGCAGAGGTCGCTCCAGTCTTGCGTGTTCGAGTCAGACACAGCACGTTGGCGAAGCATCTCGGATATGCCTTGTGCATGTGCATTCCAGCTAGAGCTCGCATGGAAAAGGAACAGCTGTTTGATGTGAGTGCTTGGTGCCGAGTTAGAATATCTTCTTAACTCACCTCACAAGTAGAGAGAACAACGATGGCTGCAAGACTCTCGTCGCTGTTTCCTACATATGGACTGTCCAGAATGATAATGATCTTGGATAGAGCGTGGTTGTACAGCCGGACCGCCTCGTCGTGCGAGATGCCTGGTTCTCCAGAAAGGCGAATCTGGATGGCACAGAAGGCTATGAGGGAATGATCCAACGGCTCGCTGGGTCGTTGCATTTGACACACGGCGTTGAGCCATGACGAAGGCGTTGAACCTGAGTCCTGGTCGTTTCTTCTCACTCGGACCTTGGGAAAGTAAATGCTTTCCGCAATGGACAGCGCTTCAAGCCGAAATGTCGCTATGTCATATGGTGATGTGTTCGCTTTGACTTGAAGACGCATTCGATGCAGTATGCTAAGTGAGTCTTCTGTCTTTGAGCTTTGTCGTCTTTGTTCTTGCAACCTTGCGTCCTTCACAACAGAAAGCGCAGAGACATCAGGACGGGTTTGAGTCCTGTGGACCCAGACTGTCGACTGCTGGTATCCACGACAAGCGATTCCTGCTTTCGAGCACCGTAGACATGTCGGAAGTGTGACATCACACTAGAAGATGCTGATTAATTGAAGAAGAGAATATTCAGCACGATGACAGGAATTTACCTTGACACGGCGCCTTTTACAGTCATAGCATGCCTTGGACTTGCCAGCAATGCCGACCATAGTGGAGGTCAGGAGAAATGGGACAAAAAGCGTGATAAGCAAGCACTAATCCATATGTAGTACCAGATCACGAGGATTTCGGCAGGGATGTTAAGAAAAGAGACCGTGTTTCGTTATAAGTTATGGTGAAAGGAGAAAATAATGAAATGCAAAAGTAGGGGATTCGAGTTACGACATTGACGGCTAAGATAAGCCTGCAGTCGATCAGGCTAAACCCAATACAGCACCATCTTTCGAGGTTTTCGACAGGGGAGCAAGCTGCAGACCCCACAATGGCAGCCAAAAGGCAGCTTGACCAAATTCGGAACCATCCTGCGAGCATGTGCCCAAGGGTAGAATTTGTCAGAATCATTCTTTCAAAGTTTTGCAAAGTGATATATAAGATGAATTCGAGCATCTAAAATGATAACTATATTATTATATCAAGTCACTCTTCTCCGACCGCAGCATATTCAATCATCCATCGTCTATTCAATCTCAACACCATGGATCCCCTAGATCCAAAGCGTCATCAATCGTCTCCACTCCCGGCATTTGAGGATGAACCGCAAACACAACCGGATTCGGCCACGGAAAAGGAGTCTATCCAGGAAGCAGGTCCTGTAACTGATTTTGGGCCACCACCCGATGGAGGACTTGAGGCCTGGGCTGTGGTTGCTGGTGGCTTTTGCGCTGTGTTTGCTAGTTTTGGGTGGATCAACTGTGAGTTTGACTTACTTAGAAGTTCAATTAAGAGCGGGCTCACTGACATTTTCAGGTATCGGCATTTTTCAAGACTATTACGAACAAAACCAGCTCAAGTCATATTCCTCCAGTACTATCGCATGGATCCCTTCTGTTGAGTCATTCATGATGTTTTTCTGGGTATGTCCAGCGCCCGTTATCCTTGGTACTTTTTGTTCTGATCAGTGGTTAGGGTCCTGTGGTTGGTAAAATGACAGACGAGTTCGGCCCGCGCATACCTATTTTAATCGGCTCATTCCTCCACGTCTTTGGTCTGATGATGACATCGATATCCAAGGAGTATTACCAGATTCTCTTGTCTCAGAGCTTCTGCAGTGCGACAGGATGTTCGTTCCTCTTCTACGCCCGTAAGTCTTTGAGATACACAGCCAGTCCAATGCCCTTTCTCCATCGGAGCTGACAATGTCTTGTATAGCTATCGCTGCTGTTGGCACTTGGTTCCTTCGACACCGCGCCATAGCCTTTGGCATCGTCACTGCAGGCTCTAGTCTCGGCGGTGTCGCTCTCCCAATCATGGTAAACCGCCTCGTTGTGCGCATTGGATTTGGTTGGGCGATGCGATCCGTCGCTTTCCTCTTTCTAGGACTCCTGGCTATTGCGAACCTGACCATCAAGTCGAGGCTTCCACCCCCACGAAGAAAGTTCAACCCCATGGATTTTGTTACACCGTTCAAGGAGATGCCTTTTCTTCTACTCACAATCTCGGCTTTCATGCTGTACTTGGGTTCCTTCTTGCCCTTCAACTTCATCATTGTGCAGGCAAAGGCAATGGGTGTATCGCCAAGTTTGGCTGGATACATGGTCTCTATTGTAAACGCCTCATCGTAAGTTTCAGTCCTGCTCCCTTACACTCTCATAGCTAACAAACCTCATCAGCACGTTTGGTCGACTGCTTCCTGCATACCTCGGCGACCGCATTGGTGTTTTCAACGTTATGATTCCTCTGACCGTGCTCGGTGGTGTCTTTACTCTCACTGTGTGGCTTACCGCACGCACCACTACATCGGTGATAGTTTACGCTGTACTGTATGGTTTTACCTCTGGTTGCACACTCTCTATTGTCCCCGCTATGGTCGCCTCTTTCTCGGATGTGCGAAGTATTGGTACACGCAATGGGTCTTTGTACGGTATCGCTGCCTTTGGTGCACTTGTTGGTAGCCCTATCGCTGGAGCTATCGTCGGTGACCAAGGAGGCGAGTTCTCTGGACTGATCATCTTTTGCGGTGTGTCCATTCTTGCTGGAGCAGTTTTTGCCGCACTGTCCAGATACTCACTGGCAGGGCCTTCGTTGAGGACGAAGGTGTAGGATAGCGCGTCTGGGTTCGATTAATTGGCGGAAAGCATTGCTGTTAGCGGAGATGCCGATGCATCTGAGGGAACGATAAGAATTTGCGTCGCTACAACAGGCTGTTAATGTGTACTGATAGTTTTCGTGGACTGAGGTAGTTTTAAAGGCGTTTAAAAACGGAAAAGAGTTTACACATAACAGCAGCCTATTTGTTTAAATAACATAATTCACTATATTAAAGCAGGAGATGAAATAATATGTTCATGTTTAAGCCATCTTATCTATTTCTTTGAATTTGTACTAGAGCACGTATGATAACTTTCCAAGACTGGCTAGAGCTCAGACAAAGGACGGGTTATCTCAATCAGTTGCTTGGCTTAACCACATAAATGGAATTTTCAACAGCAACAGACCCATCTTCCTCCACCAGCCACCGAAGCTCACCTACGAATTCCGATCGTTCCACCCATTTCAGCTCAGGGTGGCTAGTCTCTAGTATGGGAGAGCTCAGCCAATAATTCTCTCCAAAATCAAGAGTTCGAGCCTTGGGTCCCTTGGTAAACACCTCCATCCACTTTTCATCAATCTGCAACACTCCCTTGAAGTAAACATAAAGACCTTGTCCTTCCTTGGAGCGGAATTGGACTCTGACATCGAGATGGCCGGTGTTTGTGTTTGGATCACGCTGAAGATTATTAGTACGAGGCTTCTCTTCTTTTGTCTTTGATCGAATACTTACCAAAATCCAGTCAGCACCGCCAGGTAGGAGCTCTGCTTCAAAGCCACTGCCTTTAATGTGGCCATGGGTCAGGAATGCGATAATGCGATGGGAGTCGCCTTTGGCCTGTGGTATGACGAGGGCTTTTTCGGGAGCGGTATACAGCCGCATGGTGAAAACATGCTCGAGAGATGGTGTCATGGTAAAGGTTGTGTGTGAAGTAAGGGTACTGATTTCTCCGACAATTGTACTGTGATTGCGTGACTTGTTGGGCCTTGTAAGATTCCTGACACTGTCACAGTCTTATATCCATAATCAAATGGAACTAGTATCAGGGACAGTGATGACAGAATTACAGCTTACTCATTCCATACAACCTATTCCACTGGTTATTAGTTATGTAGCTGTGCAGCTATATGAATTGAGATATGCTGCTGACTAGACTTTGAGTGCATGTAAAGACGAGCCGGTGTGGTCACTAATCAATACTGGGTATGACAAGATGTCTATAGTATGGGGGAATTATTCCCCGACAGGTATCTACCTGATGTTATCTTTTCACATATAAGAGAACTTAAACAACTCGAAATCTCTCACGCAGACTATAAATATATTTCGAATTACAATTAATATTCCCTCGGTCTGGTAAAGGAAGGCTATATTGAATTTGGAATGTAATACACCATACGCTTGTTGGGCTACGTCATCAGTTCGGCAGGTTTTCCCACAAGAGGTCGCTGATGCAGGCACATCAGTAATCGGCGCCGAGGTTTGTGTGGGTCTACCAGCCCCGACCACTGAACCAACGCATACGCTGCAAGCAAGGTTACAACAATTAATTAGTCCTGCATAAACCAAAGAATGCGGTTTCTAAGCAGGTGTCGTATGTTCTAGACATGGCGTATTAGCAATCACACATCTTCTTGCAACGAACTATATAGTAGAGTATTGTTTATATTCAAACAAATATCACAACCATTACGATACTTCCAAGAATATATCAGAACACAATACCATTTCACCTGAGATCTCAACCACTATTACCCATTAACCGAGTCCAACCAGATTGTACTCTTCACACAACTATACCAAGACAGAATGCCTAGCCAGAGGACCTCAAAGCTCTTCCAACCCATCAAAGTCGGTGCTCTCAACCTTGAACATCGGGTTGTTCTCGCTCCTCTTACAAGAGGGCGCGCAGACGCTTCTGGTGTTCCCGCCCCTTATGCAACCGAATATTATTCTCAACGAGCTACACGTATGTTCTTGCGTGCTGTTACTTATATTTGAAGACCCAGCTCATATAAACTTCTTGTGTAGCTGGAGGCCTACTCATTACTGAGGCCACATTCGTTGCTCCAGAGGCAGCTGGTAGAGCATTCTCGCCAGGTAAGGCTTTGCGAAGATGCTTACGTCCTTGTGTCTAATTGAAGAGTAGGCATCTATTCCAGGGAGCAGATCACAGCCTGGAAGAATGTCACAGCTGCCGTTCATGCCAAGGGAGGCCTAATTCTCTGTCAGCTTTGGGCTCTTGGGTAAATCTATTACCGGGTCTACCACCACATCCGCATTCTAACATGATCAACAGACGTATCGCTGTTCCAGATCTTGTACCAGCAGTGTTGAGTCCAGGCTCAAAGCCGTTTTTTGAGGATGGCGATGTCGTTCGTGAGACACCGGACAAATTCACTGTTATGACCGAAGCCGACATTGACCAATTCGTGGAATATTATCGCCAAGCAGCACTGAATGCCATCGAGGCTGGCTTCGATGGTGTGGAGCTGCATGGAGCAAACGGATATGTAAGTGCAAATACTCAGCCCCCTCAGTGGGTGAATGGTACTGATACATATTGTGATTTAGCTTATCGATCAATTTGTGAGTATATTGCCAACTGTGATGCTTCATAACCGTTTTTAACCTCAGACTAGCTTCAGTCCAACAGCAACGACAGGAATGACAAGTACGGCGGCAGCGTTGAGAACCGCATCCGTTTCCCACTGAGAGTTGTAAATGCCATCAGTGATGCCATCGGAGCTGAGAGAGTGGGCGTCCGCATGTCTCCATTCACTCGTTTTCAAGGAATGCGTGAGGCCGATCCATTGAGTCTGTTTGTTCCTTGGGCACAAGCTATCATCAATGCCCAGCCTTCCATCGCTTACATCCATGCTATTGAACCTCGTGCCGACGGCTCGATCGACACGCCAGAGCATCTGCGAAAGCAGGAAGATACGCTCTCGCCCATTCGGAACGTTGCTACTCAAGCAGGTGTTCAGTTCATAGTTGCCGGAGGGTTTACCCCCGAGAAGGCTCTGGAGCATACTAGAGAGACTGACGATCTTGTGGCATTTGGTCGACATTTCATCCGTATGTAATGCCTCCCATGCTTGGTTTCCCTTGGGTACTGACGATGTCCCGTATAGCGAATCCTGATCTGCCAGCGCGAATTAAGTATGGCTGGCCGCTGACCAAGTATGACCGCTCTGTCTTCTACGAAGTTAATGAGGTTGGCTATAGCGAGTAAGTTCTCCATTCGCTTCGCCTATTATAGTATTTGTTTGCTGACCTCCTTTTCTCAGCTATGCTACCTATAATATAGATGCACTTGTGGCTTGAAGGTTGAGTAGGAGTTAAGAGTTAAAGAAATGAGGAACATGATAGAGTATAGAAATAGATTGCACTGTTCAAACTTAGACCTGCCTATTATACTAAGAGCTTTCCGCCTATTATTTGATCACTTTAAGTGATGTAATGGGTGTGCTGTATTCAAGGTAGCTATTAGAAGCCACTTTGCAATCTTATAAAATGCATTTGAGTGTGGAAGGTATATTATTCTACGAATGGGACCTATTTGTATTAAACCTATGAATAGTAAAGCTTGGTAATATTTAAGAGACTTAGATATTAAATCATATATAAGAAAGCATACTACTAGGTCTCTGGATAAGGG
>ONZP01000239.1:0-18767 GCA_900312805.1 Fusarium torulosum
CCTAAAACCCCTGGAGTTTGCTGTGCCCTGCCACTTCCACTTCTAGTTCTGGGTCGCCCGCTCCAGGCGAGCCAACGCGAACGCCAACGCAAGTCAGGCTCTTTAAGCTAGCCTTGGCTCCCCCTTCCCCCCTGCTTGGTCTTGTTTCAGTAACGGCTCGTTCTCTTCTCTAAGCTGACATTACCTCTCTTTCTCTTAACGCTTGGGCTCTCCTCTCTTTCTCACCTGCTTCTTCCATTTCATTTCTCTCCTCTCAACATCCTTATTACCCCGATCAGGCCGTTTTCAGCCACCAACCAATTCACCACCAGATTCTCTCTCAATCGCGTCTTCGTCCCTCGCTTCTCTTCAATTTCCCTCATCTTGCGACTCCTATTTCCCCGTCTGGATTCAATTTTCGCATACGGTTATTTCTCGACAATATCCCACTGGTCGCATTCGCGTGAGCTATTCTCGGGTACCTTAATACAGACACACGATCGCCCAGCCCGAATCACCACGTATCTGTCGCTTCCGAATTTTCTTGGTTCCATCAACTTCAACGACAACAACAACACCAACAACAACAACGTAAATCCATCGTCCGTCGAACGATATCGACGAGCAGTTTCATTTTCCTTTCGACGATTCGCCCGCGACTCCCGGCTGGAGTCTTCCCATGTCCACCGTGGCTACCCGCCTAGAGTCTCGCAAGTCGCTCCTTGGAGTCGACACTGGCTTCGGTTACGGTCATTCATACAACAACTCCTACGGCGACGGCAGCTTCGTTCCGTCTCCTACTCCTTCTCCTCAGCCTATTCCTCAACCCGCTGCATTCGCTCAGCCCGTCGAGCCTGCCTACAACCAGGGATTCGCTTATCGAGAAGGTCTTACTCCTTCTGTCCCCGCAACAAGCATGAAGAATGGCAAGATAGATTTCATGAAGAGCCGATGGCCGGCTTGCTTCATGGCTGTTTCCTTACTGCAGGCCGTCCTCTGCATTTGTTTTGAGGCGTATGTCATCTTCATACCTTTCGCTATCCTCTCACCTTGCTGACCCCCTAATTTAGTTACGTCTTTGGCAAGTTCCAGATCAATCTTGGTGCACACAACTCCGACCCCAAAGTTCAGTCTCAATACAAGACAATCCCTACCTTCTTGACGCTTTTCATTTTCGGTTTCCTGTATACACTGGTAGTCGTATGGGATGCTCTCCGCCAAAAGAACACCATCCAAGTCATTGGTGTCTGTTTCTCCAACCTCGCCCTCATGGTTTACACAACTATCCAGGTGGATCAAATTTCCGAGGCCTTTGATATCCTTCAGGCGAACAACGCTCTTTCGTCAGACATGACCGCGGCAAAACTCTGGCACGATGTCAAGCCGTACCTTGTCGCCATTCCAGGCATTATCGCCTTGGCTACCCTTGTTATGGGTTTCCTCTCTTGGAAAATTTACCAAGAATACGCATGGGATATTCTCAAAAACATCGGTGCTGATTATCGCATGAAGAAGCGATTCCTCCACTACCAGGTATGTCTTTCTCTTGTTTTGGCTTACTAGTTGAGCAACTTCTGACCTGTTCTAGATTTATATCGCTCTGCTGAAGTTCGATTTCTTCTTCTTCCTCGGTTTCATCGTCCAGTTTGTCGTTGTCGTCGCCGACAAGAACGATCCTGAATTCGCCCTGACCATTGTCACCATTCCCATCACTATCCTCATTCTTCTCCTCGCCGCTTTCTTCACCCGCCGAGAGAACAAGATCGGCATGGTGTGCATCATCATCCTCTATTTCGGAGGTCTAAGCTACTTCATCTTCAAGCTGGTCCGAATTTACCAGCCTGGACACAAGCAAAACTATGAAGCCGTGCGCCGATCATTGACCGCCTTCGCCGTCATCACCATCCTTCTCATCCTCCTCACCATTACCAATGCCATTGTGTGCATACGGAACTTTGGCAAGGGCCTGAAGCCCCACCTCCAAGCTTTGTCTCGAAAGCGCAAGGTTGAGGAGAAACCTGACGTCAACTCGATCAACATGCAGGACGTCAAGCCTCAGATCCCCAGCCGTATGACTATCGATTAATCGGCCCCTATGCAAGTCATGGTTCCTCTCAGAATAACCATTTCAGAGGTATCGCTATACAGAGACACGAATTTACGAAAGGATATAAAAATATTTCCCTTTTTATGGCACCAGTCACAGGGCAGGCTCAGAACGGACGGTGACCAAACGGGTGCGGCGTGAGCAGAAGGCGACGAGATGATATCCCTTGGTGTCGGAAACTTGCTTGGACTTTTATTTCTACTTGCTTTGGTTGTTTTTGTTTCCTTTGTTAGATCCAACCATATTAGGCGTTCGATGCTCCACCCCATGGAATGAGATCCAGGAGCTGTTATCTAGTTCTTTTGTTGCTTCTAGTTTGCCCTCTGATCGACTGGATACTGGGCTTTCATGATAAGATAATCTGTAAAGGAATTGAATAGTAAAATCCAAAATATGTACAGACACAATCGCAGCATACTAGACTTTGGGAAGTTTGTCGCATAAGTACATAAAGATCTGGAACAAGTGAAACCAACAGGATTCAAACTTAACACGCTGGTTTCAACTTTACGAAGCATGATGCGAGACAAGAGTGCGGCTAGTACGTTACATGTTTCACTGCTTAAGTTGGATAAGGATTGGCATATCTATGGAGGAGGGGGATATCCCGATAACAAAATCACAAAACAAAAGCCCAAACGCCCGCTGTCGATTCCTGATTTCGAATCAAAGGCAAATGTAACCCTCTCGCTATACCTCTCAGATACCGGCAAACGCCTAGTCATTTCGCCCAACGCAATTGTAAACCCGTTGTAAGTAACATTCCGATTTATGTAACCAAAGGACTGCCCTTTTAAAGCCTGATCTTGGTCGCATTCTTGAGGTGGCCTTCAGTTGGGCAGTAGGGGCACTTGTACAGAGCTGATTTTACTATGTTGTGCAGAGACTCGCGACAAATGACGTGACCGCAACTGAGCATCATGGGTGGGTTGTCTTGAGTTGTCTGCTCTTTGCTCACAGGACAAACGAAGATGGGGTGGTATATCATGGACTCGGGCAAAGGCGTCTCAAACGCAAGTTCATTCTCTGTCGTCCACTCTGTCTTCTTCTCGCGCATATACGTCGTGTATTTGATGAGGCGGGGTAGAGCGATAGAGCCTGCTGTAACGGCGACGTAAAGAGGTGACTCTGCTGATAATCCGAGAAGGGAGCAGAATTCGCGAGTGAAAGACATGGCGACGTCTTCGAATGCTGATTCTGTCTCAAATATGTGGCTATACGGCGAGGTGGCCAGGTTGGGTGCGTACGCCATGGCGCAGCAGAGCTGTTGAATCTCAGATAGGTGACGGCTCTGGAAGCGAGTGAAGTTTTCCCGAGCGTAGTTTAAGGCACCGCGGAGTCCATTGGTCTCGGGGTCATCGGGGAGACCATTTATTGAGGAGCCTTTGAAAAGCCAGACGAACTGAAGCTTGATAAGTTCGAATTCGAGCGTGCTCCCCTTGGCCTCGAGCTGAGGGCTGTTGGTATGGGCCCATTTAATGGCGGGCACTAAGTTACGATCCTTGATCTGAGAGAGGATGTTATACATTTCAGAGAACTTGCTCTGTAAGTGCTCTGAATGTAGTCCAGCTATATCAGTTTCGGGCTCATCGTCGTTGTCCATGTCATCATCGCCGTCTTCGTCTGTTTGTGGGATCGTATGAGCCTCTCGGTTGGGAGGGTGGTCAGTAGCTTCTTTAAGGAAAGTCGACGCAACAGAGAATTGTCCTTCGCGAAGCATATGCATAGCTATCGCTCGGTTGATGAGACCTGGGTGGTCGGCCATAGCGTCGGTCTCCATAGGAAGTTCTCGATGAGGGAGAGCCTGCATGGTCAGATGCCGTCTTGGCTAAGGGACTCCTAGAGTATATAAACGGACCTTGTCAAGGGCTTTCCCAAAGGCCTTTTGCGCTTTTGTAACATCCTTCAGATCTGAGGTGATCCGTTCGAAGCGCTGTTTGACTGGGTTCTGCAGTTGCATCATGGTCAACCCAGTGCGAGTCGCGTCTGGCTCTGTTCAAGTGGTTAGAAGGTGACGTTAACGTTGACCAAGGGCAAACTAACCACCTTGGGCGATCTGCTCCCTGGCTGTTGTAAGGAGATCTATGACCGAATCTACTTCATCAATAGCTGCGTTGAGGTTTCGGGTCCTCATGCGAGCCAGCTCAGCCATGAGGGGTGCGAAAGGCGAGACATGATCGTTATCTGCTCCCGCCATGGCAATGGTTTATGTGGGGGGGGAATTCGAGAAGATATGATGGAAATGAAGGTACGCTTAATATGATACGAAAGTTGAAAGGTCAAAAGACCTATATACACGTCCAAGAGCTAAAATGTTTGACCAATGTACAGCAAAAGACCTGTCGTGGTAAATGCCGATGTCGTTGAATGAAGCTTGACGGTGACGGGATGGTCTTGCATGATGCTAGTGAGCCTGGACAACGTAGGGGCTTTATCGCTATCGATAAGGCAGATACCGAGGCTTTGCTATTAAAGGGGACCGTTCTCGCTACGTACGTACCTATTGTGATAGTCCAACCAACCAGGGCAGAGATTAAGAGGCTCAAGTCAAGGCGTCAGGTTAATGACCAGAGGCAAGGCTGCAAACTCTACTCGCCCTGACCAGGAGTAGCCAAAAGCCTCCTTTTACTTTATAATTAACGTCTATACGGACTACGGAGAAACTCTCTCATCGTCAACTCTCACAGCCGAACTCACAAGTGCAGTGTGTCGAGTGACCCCAGTCCCCCCAGGGATTGCACGTGGGGCTTGGTTGAATTAGTGCCCCGCATATAGCTCTGCATCTGCGTCTGCGGAAGGTACTTTAGGTAAGGTACCGAGAGCTAACTTGGAAGCTATTGCATCACATGGAGGCCCTGGACTGTACTTGGACTCAACACCGAAGAAGGCCTCCCAACACTGCTCAAGCCCCAGCCCATTCCTCTCAGAGACGCCTCTTGCTCCTCGCTCGCCACGGGTGAGGATGAAGCTCGAGACTGCCTCTAATAACTACAGGGGCCAATGACGACACCATGGCTTTCAGATTTCCAGATCCTCGACTGCGAGTCGAAGAAGACTACGCTACAGGTGTCACCGCCAAGGGGTCTGTCGCCCGCACAGCAACTACTTCAAACTCCAGCACCACACGAGAAAGTCCTCCAAATGGCATCCCTCCGTTAGAGATCTATGCCTACAACGAAGCCACCGATGGCCAACCTATCCCCTCGCCGAAGCGCAAAAATATTGTCTTTGCAGATCCTTTTGCCTTTCGGTACGATACAATTCAGCCCAACCTGTGGGCTTTAATGCTAATACTCTTTCAACAGATATCTTGAAGAAGGTAGCAATGTTGTCGTTGTCGAGCGCCGAGGAATTTTACGCGGTTACGAGTCCTACCTAGTCGAACAATGGGCGTGTTCTCGAAAACCACCGACACTACTGATCGTCACTTATACTGGAGATGAGAACCATTCGGTCGTTGTTGGCGTGCTTTCCGTCCCAGTAGATGAGAATCTCTGGCCTCCAAGACTGCGCTTCTATTTCGATCAATTACAGGACTCCCATGCGCGACCCAAGGAGACCGAACTGGGAGAGCTCATGGTCACCAACCTGAGCAACTTCCCTTCAGCACTCACTGTTATCATGGTACCTGAGGGCGATATCAGGAAATATCGCTCATCTTTCATCGTCAACGAGGATCTGAAACGACTGGGGTGTTCTGGGCGATCCGGCATGACTCTTTCGGATCCGACAGAGGCAACTCAATTGAAATTCTTACAACTTTACAGAACTAGCGATCGCGTACCGGTTACGCAGGCTGTCGTCGAACTCGTCAAATTGTGCCAGGTTACATTATACATGTTTGATAAGCTAGGGCACCAATACATCGATGGGTTACTCTGCGACAAGACAGAAATGGCCATCAACAACTGGTGGATTGAAATCGGTGCTGAGCACTACAATTTCGAGCCTACCGATGGCATATTGGGGCCAAGTACGGTGGCGGCACTGCTAGGCATGTTTTTGGGTGTTCGGAACCGTCTTCATTGGTACGGTGCGCCTGTGTCAAAGGATGTATTTGATCTTGAAAGCACTAAGCGTGGTATCGGTCACTTCCAAAAATCACAAAAGCTCGAGAAGACCCGAAGGCTAGACCGCCAAACACTTCTCAAGCTTTATACCGTATCTGCCAAGGCTGCTGCTGGCGAAAGCTGGGGCGTACAGAGGGCTGTCAAGTCAACACTCACAGAAGTCGGAGGTAAACGCGGTGAGCTTGTTATGGGCATGGTATCAGGAAAGGACAAAGGAGGACTTGCGGATATTGAAACCCTCGATATTGGTACTTTTGCCAGTTTGGCATATGGTGAACGAGCCAAATGGCTTTGGCATGGTAAACCTCGAAGATCAGTCGCCGAGCTTCCCCATCATAGCCCAGAACTAGACAACGCGGTGCCTTGGAAAGATGATGAAGCAAACCCGAACCAGAAACGCGTCCATTCAGCGCCTGTGGAGAACGAATCGGACCCCAAACGAACTGAAGACTCTGCCGATGTCTACTCAGCCTATCCGCCTGGTTCCGCTCTTAGCATTGCTGACGGCTCCGGTGATAAGGAGGCTTTGCGAAAGAACATGTTTAAAAGCGTTGCTGGGAAGATGAACGACGCAAGGTCTGGCTTTGGTCGCATCAAGGATGCTGTTGGGGGAGGTTTACGTGGTCACAACAACCGACCTTCAATCTCAACAAGAGACGACTTTCCAGAAACAGGACCCAGAGGTTCAACCCAGGGACTCACTCCAGGGACGGGACAGCCACCAGCGCCCACCCAAGGAGTCGGGAGAGCATTCACATGGAACAACAAACCGCAAGAGTATCTTGCTGCGATAAAACGAGCGGATGCAGAAGGAAACTCCGGTTTACCCCAGCTTTCTCACTTTGCATCAACTTCAACGGTTGATATCAAGCCAGCTTCGGCTCCTGTAGACGCCCACAAGCGTGACCAAGACGGAGATCTATGCGATTTGGGTGTCGAAGTGCGCAAGGATGTCCTATCCAAAGCACCCTCCGCTGTTGGGTCTCTCGTGGATGAGAATGACCTCCAAGGACCTGTTTTAGACGCGGAGCTGAAAAATGACCATGCTAAAAGGGGGCTATCACGACGGCATAGCATCCAGTTGTCGCACTGCCTGACCACGACTATTCTTAACGAAAACCGCTGGCCACGTCGAATGTCGTTCAGTGACGCTGAAGAAGCTGTATTGGAATGGGACCGACTCATTGATATTACTGATGCGGCGGATGACCTTGCAGGACTTGAAGCATTCAATGATCTTGCACAACATTTCAATCAACGGATGGAAGAAATCAAGAATGGGATTGAGCCATGGGTTATGGAAAAGCTCAAAGCAGTTGAACTTCTTGATAACGGTTTTGCCAAAGATAAGGAAGAGCTCCACGCACTCTATTATCAACTGAATGAGGCATGTCAGCGCATGCGCATAAGTTCGCATGAACTACTTGCTGAGGAGCGATCACATCTTACGGAAGCACTCAAAGAAGTCGAGGTGCTCGTTGCTCGACTTGACTATGAGGTCAACGCTCTGCTGCAGAAGGTAGTTGACGTTGAAGATGGCATCGTAACGTTTGAGAGACAAGTGGAGGACATGGAGAAAAGAGCGGAGGGTCTCAAAGCTCAGCTCGAGACTGAAGGATGGCTTCACTGGTTATTCAGAACAATCACTGGAATTGGCACCGGGCCAGATATTACGCGGCCGCTTTCTTAATACAAGGGTCGGTCCACATAGTTGGGCATGCCGTTGTCTTAGGGTATATACTTTCTTATGTGGTTTATTAGCACGGAGTTTTGGCACATGGATACCATACCATACATAGTATAGCATAGCGTGGCATAGCTCACATTGAGAAGAGTTCATTTGTTTAGTATCAAATAGAAGAAACATAATCGAGTTTGCTTCATAGAAGAGGTGTTATTTCTGGTTTAGACACAGATCCATATACAAGTATTATACAGCAACACCTCTGTCGCACCCGCTCGTCATCAGTTCGTGACAAGCGCCAGATATAGGTTCAAGCCCAAGTATCTATCCATCCGTTGAATGGTTCCCCATAATATTCGTACAAAATTTCCTGTTCGCCTCTCCATTCCAATGTCCTTCCTCTCTGCTAGATTCCTTCTAGTCGTGAGGATATTCGCCCTTCCTTCGTTACGCTTAGAGCATGCCACCGCCCTGCTGACCGCCGCCGAGAGCCTGGCCCTGCTGCTGCATGATCTCGCTGACCTTCATTGATGTGTCGAGGAACTTTGCTGTGCAGCGGTCGAGGCAGACGGACTCGCCCTTGTTGAGCTCACCCTCGCGGTAGTCGTTGGGGACGCACTTCTTCTGGCAAGATTGCTGGAGACTATATAGCACAAATATGTCAGTCCCTACACTCTCTGCAGGCATTCTTGGTTATCGGTGGCTTACCGGTTGTAGGTGTCGGCCATCATGCGCATCTCGCTCTCCACGGCAGCAATCTTTTGCTCCGAGGTAGGCTGAGGGCGTCCCATTCCGAGGAAGTTCATATTGGCGGTATTGGAAGTGTTGTTGAAGGTGTACTTGTGATTGAGAAGATAGATTGCTGGTGGGTTGAAAGCTGCGTTATGACGGCGTTTGGGACCTCTAGCTGGATACTGGGAAAATTTCCACTTATCGTGGATTGGTCGATTATGTAAGGTGCCGTGAGCTGGGGGATTACCCTATACCTTCATGCTGAATTCCCTCCAAAGCAATTCATGAGGAATTGACAGGGTTTGATAGGATTCTTCCTTTAATGATCAAATGATTGGTTTCGTTAGGCTTCTAGACCAGATCTTGTTCATGTAATCTGATCACCTTATCCTGATATATGCGCACAATGCCCCGTCACAGGTTATACATATTGACTCAGTACGTTTTTTTAACTTAACTACGACTATTATTAATGATAACTAAGTTTCCATTCTAGTTCTTAAATGTAATATTCTTTGTTCGAGTCCACTCTTCGAGACCAGCAGAAGCATTGAACCGGCCGTAGCCACTTGACTTAGCTCCTCCATGAGGGAGGCTAGCTTCATCATGAATACTCATATTGTTGATGTGTACCGCACCTGTTTCAATCTCACGAGCAATACGAAGGCCTCTCTGAAGATCTGATGTGAACAGAGCTGAGCTTAGGCCATAATCAGTATCGTTGGCGATCTTGATAGCCTCCTCCTCAGACTCAATGGTGATGAGAGAGACGGTAGGGCCAAAGGATTCTGTCTGGTAGATGTCCATTTCCGTGGTGACATCCCTGACCACGATTGGTCTCAATCGGGTCTTACTGGTCTCTTCGAGGTCAGGGTTTCCATGAACCAGAGACGCACCCTTAGAAAGGGCATCCTTGATCAGGGCCTTGTTCTTGTCAACAGGAGCTGAGGCAACAAGAACTGGGGCATCTCCCTTGGACGAGAAGATTTGCTCGATAGTAGCTGACAGCTTCTTCTCAAACTCATCCTTGATGTTCTTATGCACCAAAATCCTCTCTGTGGCCATGCAGACTTGTCCGGAGTTCATGAAAGCTCCCAGTGTGCACTGCAGAGCAGCAAGGTCGAGGTCCGCATCCTCCCAGACAATAGCAGGAGCCTTGCCGCCCAACTCCAAAATGACAGGCTTTAAGTTCTCGCCCGCAATCTTACCAATTATGCGACCCACAGGTGTGCTACCGGTGAAGTTGATCTTCTTGACCTGAGGATGTTCTATAAGGGATGAGGTGACTGCTGCGGCAGTAGATCGCTCATGGAAGATGACGTTGAGGACACCATCTGGGAATCCTGCCTCTCTAAAGACATCGGCAATAGCCCAAAGAGTTCGAGGGCAAACCTCGCTGGCCTTGAAGACAACTGTGTTACCAGCCGCAATTGGGAAGATAACAGATCTTGAGCCCAAGATATAAGGAGCGTTCCTGGAGGTGATGGATTAGTGGATATTTTGATACAGAAGAGGATGAACTACATACCATGGCGCAATAGCCAAAACAACACCGTAAGGTTCTCTCAAGACGAGAGCGGTTGTGTTGGGATCCGAAGTGATAGGAATTGCACCCTCAAGTGTTCCCACGCGGCCAGCAACCTCCTTAATGTGACTGATGGCAGTGGTGATATCGAAGTTGGCCCAAGTAGCATCGCTGCCAGTCTCCGACATGGCGTAACTGCGGAGCTCATCTCTTCGCCTTTCCATGATCTCAGCCGCCTTGAACAATAGATCACGACGATCAGAAGGTCTCGTCTTGCGCCATGACTTGAAAGCTCCAGCGGCAGCGTCTACAGCAGCATTGGCTTCCTTGACGTCAGCGCTGTGGTATTGATGGATGACTTCGCCGCTTGAGGGAGAAACCACATCAATGACTTTGTCGTTGGTGTGATCGCTGCCGTTGATAAGGAACGGCACTGTATGAAGTTTGGTCATGATGGAAGGAAAATAGAGTATCCGAGTTTGAATATAATGTGCACTACGTAGTAGCTGTTGGATGAACAAGAGGCAACAATCGGGCAGGACAGCAGCTTAAATATCTAGTCCGGATGAGGAGAATCCCCAGGACAAGCACAACCTACCTACACCTGTTAGCTAGTTATTCGGATCGGCTCTCCACTCGACAGAGAGGCACGGAAGGATCCTCTAACGCTCTAACCCCGCATACAGTGTGGGCGACCCGCGGAATGGATGAGGGGGATTGTTAATTGTGGTGTTCTAAATTATTCGGCACTTCAACCGGGTTCGGATTTAGAGACATCGGCTTTTGACATCAACATAGAGTTCTATATCCGACGCTTGGCTAGCGTGGCGATAAACATGCCCATCCAAGACCAGTCAAGGATGAGGTGAATAGGTAGCCATAACGGATAGGTCCCGTCTCGCTCGCGCAACAGGGCAATTCGGATCATAGCCAGGCCTGTGAACGACATGCAACTTCTGCTGGCGTATCCGTATTTCAGCCGCCATCACGAATTCTGCAGTGAACTTGGGTCCAAGAAGGGCTGAGAAACAGCCGCAGTGCGAATGCGAAGAGTATCTATATAAACAACACTTAGAAAGCAGATTTCCTAGTTGTTGATCGTATCAGATTCACAAAAACTCACCGATGTCTGGTAACGATCCTGGTATCGCAAAGTGGACCTCTGACTTGAGTCTTGGAGAGTGCAACGTTTGGCCAGGACGTTGCAGAGCAGGTTTTAGTTGCCGTTTGACCGATGGACGAGGTTTGTTAGTTCCCGACATGTTGTGAGAGAGCTTTAGTAGTCCTGGCTGAAGTTTGGTGAGTTGATGGCTTAAAGAAATGCAGGTTATCAATTACCTACCTTGGTAGGCAGGTACATATTTAGAGTGGCAGTACTCCGTAGGCTGCGTCTGATAGGAAGGAGTAGCGGGGCATGTCTCATGAGACCCATCAAATGCTAAATAAATAAGTTTAGATAAATGCTTGAGCTAATCTGAGGTTTATGAGTAGCATGTTCAAGACTCAAATGCATCACAAGGAAGCACAAGTTGATCTTGCGGATAAGTGTGTTAAAGATGTTCGCTGCCTGATCTTTTGTTCTCCTTATCAATTACAAGACGCAGCGACTACCTCTATAGAATTTACTATCATATACACCACTTGAATCAATAATTCCCGACTTAAAAAGATCAAAGATACTGTTCTATAAATCCATATATTATGAATAGGCCTACAAGCTCTTTTATCGTACCTTCCTTGTCAGGTACATTGGCCTCGGCAAGATTTGGGCGATTTCACGTGATGCTGTAGTTATCTAACCAATCAGAGACTTCTGTCTCCGCCCCAGCACTGATATTTTCCTAGGGCCCCGCTCCATGTCATGTCGCTCAGAAGTCGCCGCAGAAGGCAGCTTCGGTCAAAGAGTACCGCGACTCTACCTGCACCTTCCCAGACTTTCAAGCGAGAACGGAAGGAGAGAAAAAAGCTCGTAATTGGCCGAGTACAGACAAAGTCCAGCCACTCGAGTAAGTCACCTTTTTTCCGCACCTTGAAACTTGGGAAAAAGCAATCTTCTCTCAAACAACCCAAACCCCTCTCCTCCGTAGTCGGCCTTTGTTCGCGCGCATTGTCTTTGCCAACACACGACGCGCCCACTCAGCGCCGCGACCCAGAAATCGACTTCAACGCCAACACCGACACCGGCCGGTTAACAACCTCCGATACACCTTCCGTTCTTTGTCTGCCCGTGCCCGTGTCCCTCTCGGCGCCGGCGCATTCTCACATAATACTGTCGCGTCCTTCCGGGCTTCCGCCTGCGGCTTTCGTGCCCATGGACGGCTCGTCCATGATGGCTGGTGGGGCGGCTTCCATGAGTCCTACAAGCCCGGTCAGCTCTCGCCATGGTCATGGGAACAGTAATGGCATCAACAAGCGCAAGAGGAGCAGTATGGCTGGCATTGAAAGCAGTCCTGGCAGTAATAACGAGGATCATGATGACAAGAAGCGCCAGCCTGGTGTCAAGAGAGCTTGTAATGAGTGCCGTCAGCAAAAGGTAAGTTATGCAAGCCTATAGGAAAATCGAGTCACATCCTTGCTAACAGAATTTTCCAACAGCTTCGATGCGATGTCGTGCAAGACCCTTTTCAGAGCTGCTCACGATGCAATCGTCTCAAGCTAGAATGCAAGATCGAATCCAATTTCAAGCGAGTCGGCAAGCGCTCCAAACATGCTGAGATGGAGAAGGAGATCGATCGCCTGCGTCGCAGTGTTGCCCGCGCAAAATCCCAAGGCTTCACCCCAGAAGCCGGTGAAGACGATATCGACTCGCCTATCGCAGCGAGCAACCCGACCTACTCCCACACTCATACCCGAAACACTTCTTTAATGGGCTCCGACGAAGCGGTCTCGTCTTTACTACACCTCAAGCGCGGCGGCAACTACAACATGCCTCGATATTCCCACGAGTTAGAAAATGTTCAATTGACCGAAGAAAATGTCAACAACCTATTCCACGAGTTCTTCGCTTACTATCATCCATTCCTGCCCTTTCTCAACCCTAGCCAGGCGCCCGACCTCTACTATCAGCAACATCCTCTGCTTTTCTGGTCTATTGTCTCCGTCGCGGCTCGACGGTATAGTCCACCAAATGTACCTGGCCTGCTCAACAGCCTCTCGGGGCCTCTTACGCGGTTCCTGTGGTCGACCATTGGGGAGGTTCCAAACAGTTACTACGTGGTCAAGGCCATGTGCCTGCTGTGTACCTGGCCACTGCCCACAAGTACGACATCGTCCGACCCTACGCATATTCTCTGTGGAGTCATGATGAAAACGGCTACTGGACTGGGTCTTCATCGACCCAATAACATTCAAGACTTTTCCAGGGTGTCGGTTGAGTTGAACAAGGAACAACTCGGCGACCGTGTGACAACATGGGCTGTTTGTAACATCGTTTCGCAATCTGTTGGGACTGGTTATGGCCAACCAGCATCAACTCTGTATGACTGGACTTTGGCCTCAAGGTCTGGAGAAGAGAGCGCATTCCAGCTCTCGCGAGCACTGGAGGCTCGGCTACAGATTGAGAGGTTCTGCGACAAGGTATCGAAGGAGATGTATAGTAATGCCAGCGATCCACGCGGGGTTGCCGGAGATGAGCACCGAGCTATGTTGATGCGTGTCTACCGTCGAGACTACGCGGAACTGCATGCTTCAATCTTATCGCAAGAGCTGGGCCCGTTCGTCAACCTTCATCTGAGGGCGGCAGCTCTCCACATGCGTTTGGCAGGTTTCTTCGATTCTAGTAAGACCCCGGGTTACATGGACGATCTGATGGGTCTCTGGCGCGCCACCACCAATTTTCTTGACGAGGTACTGGAAGTTGATAAGGTCACCAGTCCTCAGGAACAGATGGGCGGAAATTTACTTCATCACTGCAGTAACTACATTGGACAGATGATGGTCGCCGCAGGCTTTGCCCTTCTCAAGCTCATGAGGTCATTCTTTGCAAAGACGATCGACTTCCAGCGAGGTCGAACTCTCTTCCACCAAACTATCCGAGCCATAAGGGCTACCAGTGTTGTGAACAACGATCTTCAGTGGCGATTGGCTGAACTTATGGTGCAGATGTGGAACGGCGCTCGGCTCGACAACAATCAGCATAACTTCAACAGCAACGACGATCTGCCGATTCAGATGGATGACAGCCTCCAACTCAAGGTCCGATGCCGTCACAGCATGAGTCTCGTGTTTGATTCAGTCTGGAGATGGAGGGAGGACTTCCAGGCTCTGGGGCGAGGTACTATAGACGGTTGGTCAACCCCTTTTCTCCTTTTGTTTTGGTGATGCCCTTTGGAGTAGAGCATGTCTTGATCTGTTTCGTGCAAATATTGCAAACACTGCAGCAAGAATGCTAATACAGACAACAGCCGCCAAACAACCGACAAATCCAGATTCGGCTAATGAGTCTTCAGCATCGTCAACACACATGGACACCGCCCTCGTCTCATCTCATGCTCTCCCACCTTCGAGCCTGCTCACTGCCAACAGCAATCACAATAGCAACTCCAACTCTAACGGTGCCCTGACGCCTGGAGGCACAGGACTATCAGCCGTATCTTCAGCTCATAGCATGATGGCAGGTGTCAGTTATGGTGACACAACAAATTACGATTTCTTCGACCCCCAACACTGGATGTTGGACGGCCTTCTTGACTTTAACTACTCATTTGTGCCGCCCTTGGAAGGCGCCTAGCGGCCGTGATCCACGACGGGACTTATGAGGCCTTTGAGTATCTTTTCTTCACACGGCGTGAGCTTCGGCATTGTAAGAGAGCATGATAACCACAGCGAGCTCCTTTTTTGTGACAAACAGACATTGCCGGCTATTTTCTCTGGAGCGATCTTGCCCCTCTGCTGATGACAGGTCTACACAATGGCAGGTGAACTCTGGGTCTAGTTTTGTTTTCTCCTTATACTGTCTGTACTCTCCGCATTGTGATTATTCCAGACTGTTTAGCGAGAGGAACCCTACCGGGTTCCTGTTCAATTGTTGCCTTTTTCTACAGGGATGGGTCAGGTACAGCCAAAAGCTATCGGAGCATCTCATGAGGGATAATGGGTGAGGGAAGTGGTAAAAGACAGTCTATGTATATGCAACATGACGGAATGTTCAAGCAAACAATACCAATTGTTTAATTATTCTACTTTTAAATGGGATCCAGCTGTTGCTACAGTTCCCACCGACTTTCTTCCAGTTTCCTCTTGGATTGTCCACGAACCCTCCGAGGTACTTTTGCAGCGTGGAATGATCTGGAGACGAAGAGCTGGGATATCTGCCGGCATAAGAGAGGCACAAATGCTCCAGCACAAGTGAAGGCTAAGGGGAAAGGATAAGCGAGCGTGAATCATCCCCACAAGCAATTCGCAACACCTCGGCGAGGTCGAGGTCGAGGACGAGGGTGCAGGGTAACGGAGACGCGGGGGCTTGATCCGTGAGCCGGGTTCGATTCGGGTGGTATAGTGAGTGACATTGACATTGACATCCAGGGGCAGGGGTCGGAGGGTTTCCTCATTTTGTCGCACGTACCATTCTGTGTTCATTTCGTCTATCACTTGTGGAAACCTTATGGGGCAAATATGAATGGAGCCGAAGCTGAACTGCACAGTTCAGTCCGTGAATGTTTCACAAAGTCAGTAACTGTGTTGTACTGTGAAAGTAAATTAGCTTTCGACCAATAACTTATTGAGTTCCCTTCATGTCGAGCGTGTGTAGAAATCGCCGAAGAGGCATGCAACTTGACGAGCCCATAATCCCGGTTATTGGAGTTGGTTCGCAGTCATCGTGTCGCATATATCACCGTTATCGACCTAGTGTGGCAATACGATAGAGTAGGGGAGGAAGCCATTGCCAATTCCGTGTTCCATCGCCAAGGTTTTGGGGCTGTTTGGGCGTTCTCGGCGTCGATGAGGTCCATTGTTGGTTGCGTGGTGCTGATCGTCATTCAATTTCCACCAAAGTGCAAGGAACAATAGAAGAAGAATCTACGCCACAGCCGTTTTACTCTGTTCTTTATTTCCGAATTCCTGCCTCGACGGAAATAGTGCTGCCATGGCGTTTTCAATAGTGTGCTGAGCGTTTAAAATTGGTGTCTCCTAAACCAAGAATGAAAAAGAGCCCATTCTGGGAATCGATGGTTCAGTGGCAACATGAGCTAACTTTTAATGAATAACATCGGATCAAGGATGAATTCCTCGGCTGAGAAAGGGCTTTGAGAGCTGGTACCGACAGTGCTTAGTATAGGTACATTCCTGTTCAATGCGATCCGAAACATTCTACCGAAAACGCCTCGTCAAGCACGTTAGGTCTCTCCGCAAGCTTAGAAAGCCTCGACAGCCAATCTCTAACGAATGGCATGAAATAGTGCCTTGTGATGGGGCAAAATGACATGGCATGACATATGTCGTCAAGTAGAAGTATATGGCCGCCATTTCAGGCCGGCAAAGCCTCTGGCCCGTTTTGCAGACCCGTGGCCGCATGGAACGGCCTGGGGAGTCGGCAGCGCGGTAGAAGACAAACCAAGAGACAGAATTAAGCGCCCTCAGACGATAGTTGGTAGTTCAAGGCCAGATTTTGACGATAATGATTGTTGTTCCAAAAAGAACTGTGCTTGGCGAGGCACTCTTGTCGGGCTATACAGAGCCCACGAGTCAAGTTGCACATCCAGTCACCATCTTGCCGTGTCATGTTGATACTGTAGGTACTGGGCTATGCCTGCTCCGGATATCTTTTTCAGTGTTGGGTTCTCCATGTATATCGCAAGGATGTTGAACGCAGACGTTGTGTCAACTCGGCAAGAAACATGCAGGGATATCTAGAAGTCAGAACCAAAATCTGAACCTGATCCTGAACAAGAGACGAGTTAATTACTCTTTAGGGCTGGAGCAGTCCCTCGAACAGAGCCACATCAATTTCGGCCCTGTGTTGCCGCTATCACTCTGCTCAGAAAACAGGACCAACAACCAACAAACACGCCCCCCGTTAGGTCCCCCATGGCCGCTTATGAAACTCGCCAGCGATCTGCGCCAGGATAAGCCCTACAGCCTGTAGCAAAGCAATCCTGAGTCCAGTCCGGCTTAGTTTAGTTTGTTTCGCTTCACTAAAGAGCGCGAAGACTCGGCACGCCGTTAGGCGGCGCTTGTAAGTGCCGGGAATGATTCGCCAACCCGCTCTGACAGATCTCTCAAGTGTAGTGATAGATGCTTGCGTTATAGTATCTGGCTCGTGCGCAGCCAATTCCGAATGTGGCGTTTTATCCTCCAATTTCCTTTCCAGAACACCATCTTAGCACATAGAAGGTGGAAGACGCAAGCCATGACCATGTGGTCCATATCTAGAGCATGCCTACACGAGTTGGTGAGATCCTATTTCAAGAATGTTTTCTAGTACATCCTGGCAGTAAGAGAAAGGACAACCTTTCCAAAATCCCCATGGTCCCATATCGTGAACTTTAGTCTTGTCTTGGGAAATTGGACATTCGAGACTCGCTTCACATGAAAATAAAGTGAAGTGTTTGCCACATATAACCATGTCAAGCATACACAATCATAGACAGATTCTAGACCACTTTGTTGGGGATAGATCAAGGTGGTCATCGCGGTGCAGATTTCAGGAGTGTTGGTCGAGCTGTCTTGATGCTCCTTGAATTTTAGACATTAAGAATCGAGACCGTCACCGCAACTCCATTCGACATGCACAGAGACGCAATACGAGAGTAGGCTGATATGCTCAATGAGTAACCCGGACACACTCATCACCAGTGACAGACAGAGAAGAGAAATGTCAGTAGGCTATTGCTTGAAGCATTAACAAGTCCGTGCTACAGCAAGCAACTATCGGTGAAACATCTTAATGAGATGGTTGGCACAACTTCCCATAGAGTTGTACGAGGTTCTTGAATCGAGATTCCTTTGCTTTCGTCAGATGAACACAGGCGCTCGACTCTCAGTCAACATGAAAACACTCGCAGAGGTTAATGTTATTGAAGACCGCCACAAATATTTCGGAATTGGCTCTTGCCATATGAAGAGATGGAAAGATATGCTAGAAGTTACACTTCAGCTTGGAAACAACCGTTCGTCCTGTTGCGGAGAGCCGACAGCAGCACACGCTTTAGCGCCCCTGACAGAAAGTAAAAGGCAAATAAGCTCAATCTGTTCGCGTAACGGCAACGCCGATGAATACTCTTCGCATATTCGCTCAGTTCTGAAGTAGAATGGGGTAGCGTTTCGAATCAAGTAAGGCACACTGGGCGAGATGCTTAAGAGCTTGGTCCATGTTTAGAACAATGGGTAGCCACGATTAGCTATCCACCTGGCACAGTTGCAAAGACAAGATCTTATTGACACCCAAAAAGGATAGCGAGTCCATGCTTGTTGCGGGCGTTTTGATGTATCGCGGCTGCCCTATGATGTGTGCCTTCATACATACCCCTGCTGAGCAAATCATAAGTACCATAATGATTGAGGCGAAGCCAGATGTTGCTTCCGATTGTTATTATATTTCCTGTAGCTCCGCGTCGTATACATTGGCCCTCAATAACATACTTTGCAATCAACCTTGATGCGAACAAGTAGAGGTACTCAGTCGTAGCTAGACATCTGTGACCAGGGTTGCGATGGATGGATGGATGGATG
>ONZP01000240.1:0-36722 GCA_900312805.1 Fusarium torulosum
GGGGGGGTTTGCTTTTATTTTTCTCGATATCTCTCAACCAAGAAAACAAACAGAAGCAAACCAGAATCTTATAACGGAACCGTTCAAGACATGACATGGAGAAAAGGGCGGTAGACCTCGCGTCAGCAATATCATGTGTGAAACGTCAGAGTACAATACCGGAACAAATTGGTTCTGGTTCAACTGGGCTTGGACTGTCTCACAAAGAAGGGCTTTATTGTCTGCCGCACGTTCTCCAGGGCTGAAGGATTCTGAGGATTTAACGTACTCCATAACTAAAAGTAAAGTTAAAGAAACGGATGTGTTCGTTGCGTGTTACAAGGCTACCGATAAAATACTCTGTACGAGACTTGTTGGCCGCCCAAATGCCACGCAATTTCCCCCTTAGCGCACCGGTTTTCTTTTATGTTCAATCTAGAGAGGAACAGACCTGGCAGCTTCGAGTAAGTACCGTGGTTCGTAACTGACTATCGGAACTATTGAGCCATCGCAGCTTTGCCTGTCCTGGACTGGCCCGCGTCTCTTTAAGATGAGGCAGCCTTAACATCAGCTCTTGATCCTCCTTTGGGGGGGAAAAAGGCTTTGAAATATTGTTTCTGTTGTTTAGAGACTGGCGTTTACCATTGGTGCTGTTGGTCGAGAAGAGTAACCTGCAGTTGCATGTACATGTAGGCTAGCTGAGTATTGTATATGATAAACCACATGCTCAGCGTCTGCCATTGGTACTCAAAAGCGTGTCCACGGCCGCGGTTCTGGTTCAGCGGTGGCCGTGGTTCTAAGACAAGGGTTACCGGTTCTCAAGGAGCAACGACGCTAGCGACGTGGTAGTCGGGAGAAGATACGGGCTAGACGGGCTAGACGTGCTCTGACGATGGGTCCACGGGGACGGCCATTAACGTTGCCATAAGCGAGAAGCCAAGATGCGGCCCTTCTGGCCTTTTGGTTCCTTTATCTATGATGGAGATCTGATGCAGACTGGACTCTGTAGTCAAGTTGACACAGAGGGACTGTTAGGCATTGAGTTGGCGATAAACAGTTGCCGGTTGCAAATTGAGTTGATAATTAAAGCTTGGTGGGTTGTCAAGGTTTTTTTTTTGGTTCTTGAAAGGGCCTTCGTTGTTGGTATTTACCCGATACCGAGGGCTGTTGGCTGTTTTTATCTTGGGAGGTTGGTCAATCCCCGTCGAGCTTTTTCATCCCGTCAACTTCCATCAACAATACTCAATTTACAAGAATGATATTTACAGAATTCAAGTCGCATCATTATCCTCCACAAAACGACTTTATCGAGACGGAGGCCGTGCGTAGGTAGCCACGGGGGTTATAGCCTTAGAGGTCATTCGACAATACTGTACATGTGCACTGTGTAACGCCTGACCCCCCCGGTTAGTACGTCAATACGTGAGTACGTGAGTACGGAGTAGGTAGGTCTTGTCTGCGCTTGGCCCGCCCATCCATGTCAGGTAGGTTGGAGCCATGACCTGTTGGGCCACTGAACTGAATTGAACTGGACTGAACTGAACTGAATTGAAGTGAGCTGGACTCGCTTCTCTTCTGTTCTGTTCTGTCTTCTTTTTCCTCTTGTTCAAACCTCACCACCACTCGCTTCTGGATTCTGGCTTCTCGCTTCTCGCTTCTTTCCCCCTCTTAATCAGTATCCGCTTCCCACGTTTGTTACTGTTGCTTTTCTGGCCGCTGGTCTGTCTATGCCTACTGAAAGTTGATACGAGACAAGGCACCGACACCACACCAACAGGAACTGGACGTGTGAGCCTCTTTCTTCGTCTTACTTCTTTCTGACTATACATAAATTGGGATTCATACTTTCGCTTTTTGCTTCCGCTCACGCCTTCGCTCGACAGTCTTGGTCTTGTTCCGGCTTTAAACCAGCCACCTTCTTACTCCTAATACAAACCGTCTTTCGTTTCTGGACATTAAAATCCATAATGTGAGTCTCAACTCTCTTTGCCTTCAATGACATGCCTCCGCCTCCAACCACCCGGTTTACTACATGTCTCTCTGCCTTTGGGATTGGCCTCGACTTTGTCCATTCCGATAAAGCCTCGGGCCCCAAATTCTACACAAGCACTGGTCTCACTTCCTTACTCCTGCTATCCAATTCAACACCGTTCCCAACGACTGCGACAACTCTCGGTACATTCTCCGTTGCCTAAACTCCGCTGACTTGCGATTCTCAATCATGCAGTTACTCGCATCTACCATACACATCTAGCTTGTTTGATACGGTTCGAGTTGAATACCCTCGCTACGATACGCAACGCATCAAGCCTCGGCCTGGAACATCTGTTCTATAGTTTCTTCGATTACATACTACCACGACGCCGCCGTATATTGATCATCGAAAACATATATCAATAACTTCTGCTCATCTCGGATCACTCCGAGTCCTTTTTATGGGTCGCATCTAATCCATACTGAAATTCTATCATTATACCTTCTACATGCCTAGATTCGGTGTTGCGTTTAACAGGCGGAAGTCAACCGCAACCTCGGAGGATTTCCAGAATGGCTCGGTGACACCAGAGCCATCATCATTCCGAGTTATTGAACGAACCGACCCTTCACTCGGCAAATCATTTGACGGGGGTGCCAGATTGGCCAGGGCATCCGCCGGCCACATTCCTAAGCATAGTCATCTGGAACTCGACACCGAAGATAACATGTTCGCTGATCTCAAGAGCGGCAACAGGTGAGTTGTTTTTTCCCTTTATCCCCCGTCTTCTCCTGTGTGACTCGCCAAGGAATGCTGCACGACTTGCCGTTGGCCCTGGAAAGATAAAAATAAGTCATGCACAGGCGCTGATTCCATCTCAGGGGAAGTGGGGCGTCTAATACGACCAAAGCCACATCAACTGATACCTCGTCAAGGCACAGCAATGCCTCGACTGCCCCTTCATCTACGAATCTCGAGGGACAGGACGAACCAAAGCATTCTTCAAAGAAAAACCTGCATGATATCGCTCCTCGATCAGGAGTCAAGTCGAGCGGGTCCGGATTTCTGAACCGAGCGGGTCGAACTTTTTCTTTTGGTGTCCAGAAAAAACACAGTGCTTCTTCTCCAAAGATCGACAACAACGACATCCCTCCCGTCCCAACTATTCAACAGGATGCTTATGGTGGAAGATCTAGAGGTCTGACCGAATCCACAACCAGCACTGCTACACCGCCCAAGTTGGAGATGGAAAACGGAGGCGACATGGATATGGGCGGAGATTTTGGCTCCATGTTCACGTCTTTCGACAAGAGGGCAAGCGTTGTTACCATGAGGCCTGATGGATCCATCGCCCCTCGGTCTCTGACCAGCAACAGGCCCATTCAGCCTCCCCCTTTGAGCATCAACAAATCGACAAAGGTCGAGCAAGGCCCCGAGTCGTGGCACAGCCGAAACGAGGACGATAACCTACTTGGATCTCAGCCCGGTTCACCTGAACTCGACGATGTGCCACCACCTGTTCCCCGACACCAGAGTTCTTTCAAGACCACCAGCCGGCCATCCGACATTATCGAGGATGAAGATGCCAAGCTCCTGCAAGATTCTATTACAGTAGGACGCTTACTCTCCGAATCTAGCCCCAACCCCCCTGCCGGCCGTTACCGACGAAACGAGGATTCTTACTCCTCGTTCGAGAGAAAGCCCCTCAATACAAGCTTCAATAGGGGAGACGATAACTTGTTCGAAGGAACTACGGCGCATTCCTCGCGTGTCAACAACCGCTACAACTCACGAGCTCCTAGCCCACAACGCAATAACAAAGTTATGACACCAGCTCAATTTGAGAAGTATCGAAAAGACAAGGAGCGCCATAGTTTGAGCGACGGAGTTCAGCAATCGACCGCCAACGATGACGACGACGAGATCAATTATGATGATGATGAGGATGAGATTGAAAAGTCGAAGCAGCAAGCAAAGCAGCGAAGAAAGCAAGAGGCCCATATGGCGGTCTACCGACAACAGATGATGAAGGTCACTGGAGAACAACCTGATATGCAATCGCATGACCGCCCTGGGCTAGCTAGCTCGATGAGCGCACCTCAGCTTCACCTCACGAAGACTCCCTCTCCGGGGCTTCCCCCGGGTGGTTCTGATGAGGATGACGATGAAGAGGTTCCTTTGGCTATTCTACAGGCTCACGGTTTCCCTAACAAAACCCGCCCACCAGCTAGACTGAGCACCATGGGATCCAACCCGAACCTGCGAGCATCTACTCAGTTGGCCCCACCAAGGCCTGGCTCGGCTATGGGCGAGAGCAGCCAGAACCAACGTCACTCGATGCTCCCTGCCTTTGCTCGCGGCCTTCCTCAGGATCCTTTCGTTGGCGCTAGTATCTCGAAGCCGGCTATGCGTGAATCTTTGACCTTCAGCGGTGGTCTTCCTGCCTCGGAATCTCAACAGTCTCTACCGCCTGGTGGCTTGGTTGGCGTGATTGCTAACGAGGAACGCTCGAGGGCTATGCGACGAGGCGGCCCCAATGCTAACGGCCAGAAGTTTATTCCTGGCATGAATGCGCCACAGGGTCCTCCCTTTGACAACACGCCTCAAGGCATGATGAACGCTATGGCCGGCATGTACAACATGCCAGGCATGGGCATGTCCCAACAACAGATGGCTCCACCACAGCTCACAGTGGGAGACCAAGCACAACTTCAAATGACCCAGCAGATGTCCCAGTTCATGCAAATGCAGATGCAATTTATGCAGATGATGGCATCCAACAACCAGCAGCAACCGGGCGGAATGATGCCACCGATGGAGATGCCTTACGGAGGCATGTCCGCTACACAGTCTATGAACGACCTCTCAGGACGGCACTCGATGATGCTAGAGCCGACTCTGGAGCCCCCTCAGCGTATGGACGCCGGAATGCGTACTATGAGCATGGTCCAGCCCCGGCCAGGCAGCTCGTTTCTGCCGCTACCCGGTGGTTATGCTGGTTCAGTTCACGGCATGCCCATGGGCGGCTACACCCCGTCGATCGCGCCTTCTGAGCGAAGCAACATTGGCCTACCCGGTCGATACCGGCCAGTTTCACAAATGCCTGGCCCAGCTGTGCCCGACCCTCATCGACGAACCAACACCATGTCTGGAGCGCTTGGTCGTTGGGATGACCCCAAGGGCAAGTCTACCATCAATGTGGTTAGTGCTTCTGGTGATGGGTCAGATGATGATGATGAGGAGGGGTGGGAGGCCATGAAGGCGAAGCGCGATAAGAAGCGCAGCATGTGGAAGAGTAAGAAGGGGTTGGGAAGTGATTTCGGAACCATGATATAATTGAAAGGTCATACTGCAAGAAACTATTATAAAAGAGATGGGGGTAAGATTGGTTTATATGCTCTACTTTTGCATCTGGATATCCACAGGCTGAAATAGTTCAACTTTTGATCGGCAAGCCACATACAACTGTATATTTTAGAATGTGCTTTTTACTTGGGCGTCGTGGGGAAAGATATGATTGGCACCGACTCTTTGGATTTGAGTCTAATGCATGATAGATAACTCTTTATGCTGGTAATTGACTAATTGGGAGGTCATCCTTGGTCTGGTATCTATCCTGATGTAATGAACTTGTGAAGTCGCGTGATTTCTAACCTCTACTTATGCGCATTTTCGTATGCATTTGTCGACGCCATGCCCATAATATTTATAATTTGTCGCTTGTTATATGTACACACTTTTTAACCTTCAATGGTTCCGTTGGCCCACTCCTTCCTCTTGACTCCCATCTCAACGGCTGCCAGGCCCCAGTCCTCGCCGTGGTTGTGACCCTTGCCATCAATGCCGGCACGAGCCTTTGCTTGGTCGTCGGTGAGGACAGTCAAGACACCAAGGATGACGGGGACGCCAGTGTCAAGCTGCACGCGCATCAGGCCCTGGCAAGTTGACTCGGCAATGTATTCGAAATGCATGGTCTCGCCTTTGATCAGAACGCCGACCGCAATGATGGCGTCGAAAGCACCGGCAGTAGCAGCAGGCATCGAGGAGAGATCGGTGGTCGACGAAGCCAGAAGGTCGGTGGCCGAAGGACCACCAGTTGATGTGCCCTGGATCTGAGAAGCGGAGAAGAGGCTATGAAAATGGCAATATGTCAGCAAGCTTAGGAGAGAAGACGGATGTGCGGATAATAGGTAAGGCATACCGCTGGACAGCAATGGGGAGCTCCCAAGAGCCTGGGCAAGATTGAACAACAATGTTTGACTCTTTAACACCAGCCGCAAGAAGCTTTTTCTTGGCGCCAGTCACGAGAGGCTCGATGATGGTAGAGTTCCATCGGGCGTGGACGATACCAATGCGCAGACCGGAGCCGTCGTGGTGTTGAGGAGAAGGACCCTTGAGAGACATTGTGGCGAGTGAGGTTGACTGCGGCTATGGCGGTGTGTTGTATGCTGTATCGGTTAGCAATTGAGATGAAGCTGTCGCGATCTGGCTAGTCGATGGTAGAGAAGGTAGACGTATGGTTTAGGTTGTGAGTGGAAGCTTGCTCTAGGTAAGGACGCGGGGCTCATACTTAGCGGGGTTAGCAAGTCACGTCACAGGGGAAGCCGAGGAATGCAGGGACTGATGAGGTACGTACCTGATCGGACCTTCCTAAATTCTTGGCGATAGCTGGTGTCGTTCAGTGGTGTAAGTAGGAAGGAAGGACTAGAAGGATATTAAAATTGTCTCTTTCCTTACTTATGCTATCCAGTCAGCGTACAATATGAATCACTGCCTCTTGGTTTCTTCTCTTCTCTTTTCATCTTCCTATTTCTGATACCCTTGCTTTTATCCCTCCTCTTATCACTCGAACTCCACCAGCATAATATCCACATGATCCGTGTAGTCTCTCAGGCAACCAGATGCTGTGTCTCAATGCAGCATAAACCACCAGGTCTTATATCACGATTCAATCTTCAATTCATCTCACCGCCATCATGTCAATATTCGCGTTACCACCATCTACAACGCACCTCTTGAGATCTTCATCTGCAATTGCAGATCCCCTTTCTCTTGTCAAGGAGCTTGTCGACAACAGTATCGATGCAGGTGCCACATCTATCGAAATCACAATTGCGTCCAACACTGTCGACAGAATCCAAGTCCGAGATAATGGCAGTGGGATACAGCTTGAGGACTATAGCTCTCTTGGGTGTCGGTCTCATACAAGCAAGCTACGAAACTTCGATGAACTTCATCTCAAAGGCGGCAAAACGCTAGGCTTTCGCGGCGAGGCTCTTGCTAGTGCCAACTGTCTAGCTACGATCAAAATTACCACTCGAACAGCTCAAGATCCTGTTGCATCACTTTTACAACTCAAGAGAGGATCAGGCGGTATCAGTACGCAGAAACCCATATCCGGCACTGTTGGGACAACCGTCCAGGCTGTGAATTTGTTTGAGAACATTCCAGTTCGGAGACAAAATGCTATCAAAGTGAGCCGAAAGACATTGGCGGACATCAGACGACTCCTGGAAAGCTATGTGATAGCACTTCCCCATGTCAAACTCTCTCTCAAGGTGCCCGGTAGTCCAAGTCAAACTTGGCTTTACTCCCCATGCTCACTATCAACCACGCGGGATGCAATTACACATGTATTTGGCCATGCGCTTACTGCCCAGCTTGTCGTTTTATCGTCCGATTCGAGCCAAGAAGGTCTAGCTGAAGCATACTTGCAGAACGTGAGGATGACGACGATTCTCCCGCGGCCTGGGGGTGATGCGAAGGCTATCAAGGGCAGGGGAGCTTTCATTTCCGTTGACTCACGACCTCTTTCTCATTTGAGGGGCACAGGGAAAAAGTTGTTTTCCATATTCAAATCGAGCCTCTCAAAAGTCTCGACTTTGTCCGACAGTTCACGAGCACCTTCCAGTCCCTTCATGCAGCTCAGCATACAATGCTCGCCAGGTTCATACGACCCCAATATATCGCCCCTAAAGGACGAGGTCCTATTCTTGAACGAACCAGATATTCTTAGTTGCTTCCAGAATCTCTGCGATGCCGTTTACAACAAGGAAGCCTTGACTAGCAGGAAATCTCAAAACCAGCTGGTGTCGGTAAAACGCGCGCAGCCTCCCGGTATGGGAGGTTCAAGTGTTACAGAGCCAACGCTGATAGATGGGACATATCTGAACGAGGCTGAAAGCGAATGCTTAACGACCGACCAAGAACTACTTGATTCCCTTAGTGATGGTTTGGAAAGGTTGCTTGGTGGAAATTCCGGCGCATTCGGCAGCGGCGAGCGCAGCTCTCCTAGTGCTTTCACACTCCTTACTCCACCCAAGAACAATGCGCGACCCGAACACTGGGATCAGACGAAGAGCATCAAGGAAACACAGACGATTGAGACGTTGATGAGAACTAGGCTGAAGGTCAATCTTTCGCGTAAAGAGAGTGACTCAACGGATCTGGGTGATACAGAAGGGTTGGTTTCGGTACAAATTGCCCCTCGAAAAGCTGTATCGCCAGCCAAGACGTCATCTCAATCCCACTCTCGAGGCCGAAAGTTGACCTCAAGTTGTCGTTTCGAAGATATCGGCGACTTTTTTCTTCCAGTACGGGACGAAGTGGTCGAAATTGCTACAGATGAGACGGCTACTCCTGAAAACACAGAGCCTGATAATGACTTTCCAAGTCATGATGGAACTCATCGGCTACCACTAAAAGAGCTGACAGAGTCGGATCTCAATACATTTCGAGAGGAAGAAGAGGACGAGGAAACTGATCAAGAGTCTATGATCGAGCTTTCTTTCGTTGAGCCGAACGTTGCACCATCTCCTCGCACATCTCCACGTCGCATGTCCGGCTCTCTTGCGCCAAACAACCCCTTCAGGCCACTTACAAGACCGAGACAGGTGCCCAATCCAGATTTGCAACTCGCGAATCTACGGACTCCTCCATCATCAAACCCCACGCGGCTTGACAATCTGACTACTCAAGATTCTCGACGACATTCTACCACTAATAGCTCAACCAGGGGCCAGAGGCCGTCCCGAGGTAATGCGATGCCGTCAGTCAACAGATTAGGCGATCATGGGCTGAGGCAAAGTCGGCTGCTCCTAGGGAGCGGTCCAACTGTATCTCAAAACAGGCGTCGATCAGAGCAAGCCCGGCATGGAAACGGATTGGCCAGTCGCATAAGTACTTTAACACCTAGCCGCGAGGACACAAGCGCACATCTTAAGGACATATTGCACAGCAGTCACGCAGATTCCGAGGACCAGGAAGGTTAGCAGCCTTTTAGGAACAAGAACATCTCATCTCAGGACTATGCACAGCCTGAGTTCTCCTTTGAAGGGTCAGCAAGTACACGACCCCATCATGGAGTTGTGGGGGGGCCTGAACTCGCACAGAACCAAGATAGCACCCAGTGGTCACATTCTCTTCAGACCCTACTGATGCGGACGCCGCCTCTTCAGGCGGCGAGGTTAGACGAACAGACCCTGGGGGAGGGTTGCCAAGCGCTGGATCAGATCCCCGACGGTTGCAACCAAGCTTTCGACTCGAGACCAACAAAACGGCAGCGACGCTGCTCAAGCATTGGGACCTCGCAAGGCGAAGAGTCAGATCCTAGATGCCTCCTCATGAAACGGAATCGCATCTTCACAGAAGGAGGGCGGTTGAGGCGCATCGTGTCGAAGAAACTTCCATTTGAAACGATACCGCAAAATGATTTTACAATGAAACTATCGATCAAAACTAGGGTACAAATGGACGAGCTCAATGCTGTGGCAGTGGAGTTTATGGCCTCAAGCCGAGCTGCGAAACAAGATCTGCCCATACGGTTCAAGAATATGGAGGAAGTGGACAAAGTGGACAAACTGTTGAAGCTTGCTGTTGAGTCGTGGTTGAACGAAAACCCATCGATCGAGGTGGAGTACACATTACGATCTGAAGCAAAGGGCAAATCAAAGGCGTAAAGTATTATTTCGGGGAAAGCAAAGGTACACGGATATGTACTCGGGGAAGGTAATATTGCCGATAATTTTGTCGCTGCAAATCATAGAGAAAACATGGAGCAGAAAAGAATGGAGCATCTGGCTGCGGAGATTGCTTGTACGACTGAACGACTAATCAGAGATAATAGACTAACGTTAGATTCCCGTAGTTGAATGAAACTAATAAGTTAGGCTGAGCTGATGGTGTTTGCATCCAAGACAATGCCCGATGTAGTTAGTGGCATCTGCCGGGGACCGTGATTAAGTCTGAAACGTGAATGCAAAGCATAAGCGGCCTTCAGCCTTGAGGTGAGCTAGCGAGGTGCTTAGCTTACGCATACTGAGCGACAGTATTAGAAGGGAACGAAGACCAGCAAAGCGGGAAGAGCACGTTTGTTGGCTTGTCCATGACCTGTGAAGCTACGGTAGGACAAGTATTCAAAACTGCATGTCTGGTGATACAGTCAAAAGCTTGAATATAGCCTATGTCGATCTCTGTGCGCCAGCCGCGTGGCCTCTTGGAAGATCAGCAATGAAAGACAGGAGCATGAGCACGATATGAAGGGACGTCTCGTTCAAGTTCAAGAAAAGTCCAGAATATAGCTATCGATTAATTGCTTCTTGATATCCAAGATAGATCTTGATGATAGGCTCACAAACAACAACTGTAATCTCAAGCACCTCCACTTTTGGTGATATGAATTTATTACTTTAGGTGAATGTTAGTCTTCATTATAGTTAAAGATTTCGGCTTTTCCTATTGTATCTCCTAGACATCGTGCTTGAGGCGGTGGCTGACAACTTTTGGGTTGGAGACTGAGACTGTGCTAAAGCCGAGAGGGTGTCATTGATAATGAGGGTCTAATTCCAAGGGTCTAGATCGTTGATGGAACCCTATGATGATAGAGTGATGACCTGGCAGCCCTGGTCGGGCATCGAGATGGGGTTTTGTAGGGTTATCCAACAGCGCACGTGTTAATACGGGTGTTATTGACATGGAAATGAGGCTTGATAGGCTTGGAATTTGCTAGAAGACGTCGACCTTGAAAGCGAAGTGGAGGTGGATGGGTACGGTAAAAACCAGATTTCTAGATAATAGCCGAGGGGTGAGTGAGTGAGTTGGCAAGCGATTGAGGACCTATAGTTAATACGCGGTATAGTTGAGGGATGAATGGTTGGAGTGAAACAAGGGTAGAGGATCTACGAGCTGACATATTAGGTGCATGCAGTGTTCCGTATAGAAAGTGAATTTTTAATGAACAATTGTCGGGTATGGAGGATGGAGATGAGCTGAGAAAGTCCATGGATGTTGCTGAAAATAGCCTGGCTTTTGGAGACTTTTTTTTTAGCACTAATGTAACAGGGTCATCCTTAGCTCTTCACCCCGGCCAAGCTGGGACTTACTCCACTGGGGCTCGTGGAAAACAGTCAGCGAATAGGGCCAAGGCCTAAGACCAATGGAGGGGAATGGGACTAAACTGTTGATTCTCTCGTATCTGCGCTGTGCTGCATAAGGGCATAAGGACATGATGGCTACAGATCGAATAGGGCATGAAAACATTATTTGAGGGACATATAATTGGTGATGGATGATATGACTCTTCTGTAACGTGTGGTTCCATATCATATGCTCAACACGGAATCCGTACTCAAATCTCGATACTTTTACAGATCGGTTTCCAATGCAAGTAAGCAGACATGATCTGGCGTCCAATAAAGCATCTCACAAGTGCATTGCATGAAACGTTGTATATCAGAAGCATGACAAAATACTCGCAAAACAATAATTAAGAAGCGACTAGTCACCTAGAAAGTGTACAGTAATGAATTGTTAGAATATTGCGTTCCGTTCCGTTCCATGGTGGAGGTGGCTGACAGAAGTCACCTCCTTGCATGCCCTGGTTCAGAATTAGGGATTTCATTTGCTGTTATTTTTTGCTCAGTAATTCAATTCTAATCCAAAACATGGCTAAAGTATAAAATCCAAATGATGCAGACGGGAGACACGGGACTTATTATACCGCCGTTTCATCTGTCTCTATCACAAAACCATGATGTCGATATTTATGAATGAAAAACTGTCCAATAAGAGAGGGTTTCTTTTACTGGTGGCTGTTGCACGTTTTTGGTACTAAGTCGACAGCTCCATCTCGGATGGGCTCAATCTAAGCCGCACGCCATGACGTTTTGCGCCAAACGTCACAGGCTAACCCGGAATGGGGCTTGGAGGGGGGGATTTGTTTTACGAGAGCTGCAGGAGACAAGTACCGAGTACTTGAATCATTATTTCGCCATCAGTCAATGTGAGCATTAGGTATGGTCCGATAAAAGAGCGAGCAGATGCGAGAAACCTAAATCCTCTTGATAATGCTAGGACAGTGTAGTCGGAGTATGGTCGCACTAAGATAGACCATCCCTATTTTCTTGATAAGCATCCATGAATTGAGCTCTTAACCCTGAGTCTGAGATATCTCGGGTCCGTGGCCTGAGATAAAGATAGACCTTTAGCGTCGACCCAGCCACAATGCCCAGCCCAGCCCAGTTTGGTTCGGTCCAACGAGCACAAGCTCCAAATCTATCATTAACTAATCCTTCATTCCACAATATCTCACTCGAGGCCAGGTCTCGAAATCCTCCATGCCAGGGCTGGATTTTATTTGAGAAGAAAAGGAAAGATACCACAAGGAGACAAAAGGAACCTTGGGTATAAAACTACTAAATAGAACTTGTAGTAGATATGGAGGCATAAGACATCCCGTCCACTTACCTACATGCTACAGTAGGTATGCTGTAGATCCTCCCAGGGGGATCGCCAACAGTCTACGGCGGGGAGTGCCTAGACTGACAGTCTGCCGGGCCATTACAGCTGGATGGGCCGTGAAGGTTCCCACAGGTGCCCAGGCACTACCGTTAGGGGCCTAGGGCGTCTTACAGGGCACCCGACCCCTTCTACGGGTCGGGTGTTTGCTGACGGGACAGCTATCTCATCCAATGTATCCAGTACCTGCACCCAAACAATGGATGCTTATCCCTCATGGGGGAACCCCCGTTATTTTTTCCCACTCGAACCATGGACGACGCCTCTTTTCTTTCCCCCAAAAAAAGAATCCATCCGTCCACGTTCAGTTGGGTTCGATTCACACTTCAGGATCAAGGCACACACGCAGAACTGACACACGACCTGACCTTTGCGCGCTCATACCACACCATACAGGCACTGCACACGCTTTTTGCTACTGTTGGGTCTTTTTTCTTCTCTCTCTTCCTTTCTTTTTTCCCCTTCTCGTTTTCTCTTTCCCTTACTTCCTTACTCGTTCGTTCCTTCGCTCGATTCGTTTCGCTTCGTTTCCCTATTCTGTAGTTTCCATCAGCCTGCCTACTTTGACCTTACCCATTTACTTTAGGTAACCTCTTATAGCTTTCACCATTTGATCCGTGGCCATCAATCGTATCTAAACCTCCCGTCCCGCTGTCATCTCGAGAATCACGTTCGTTCGCTCACTCGCTCGCTTGTACGCTGGTTGGTCTGAAACCTTCCGTTGGCTTACCCTTTATCGACACCCAAGATGATCTCCGGCTGAACCACCACCAACAACCCGATTCGATTGCTCGCCTACTCAACTTCACGAACCCTCCCCCCGCCTTGGGCTTTTAGTCCTCATCGGCAACTCAGTCTTGATTATCTCAGCTTCCTGGATAGCCTTGAAGCTATGCAGCTTGGTCTGGCTGGCCAACAACTTATCGACTGCTCGCAGGATTGTCGCCCTTTCACACACCATCGTGGCTCTACTCAGGATCTGCCCAGGAGGCGACATGTTGCACGGCCATCGAAACGTCTCTTCTCTGGCACTGCGCCTGCTGCCGTCGCTGCTATAGCTTCATCTAATCACTCACAATCTCAGCATCATTCCGCCGTCATGTCACAGGCCGCTCCTCGACGAAGGGCGTGGATCCTTCGACATGGAACGATATCGCGATTCTCGAAAAGCTTATTAGTCGCCTTTCTCATCGCCTTGCACGCCGTGTCACCTGCCCATGCCGTGAGGATTCCTTTTACGAACTGCCTCAGCGATTCCTACCGCCTCCAAGAACCGACGAGATTGCAATGGGTTCCTTTATACGCCGATGCTGTATTCGACACCGAGAACGAGAAACACAATCTTCGTGTAATTGTATGGGGAAATGTTACGGGTGCCCGAACTAAGGCCAAACTGCCACCTCCTAACGATCCTTCGTGGAAAGACAACGATGAAATTAATGGCAAAATCGCACGATTGCCCGAAACCAACGAGACTGCTACAACCTACTTCTCCAGGGTTAACTTCTTGACATATCTTCCGCATAATCAACCACTCGATTTCTGTACACAGTCGGTGGTCAATGGCACATGCCCTATTGGCCCTTATTTTGGAGAAGTCGATCCCAAGTATGTTTCCACCCCTGGGCCTCTGTTAAAATTGTATACTGACTGGGAAACTCACAGCGATCCATACAACTTGCCTTCTCTCAACGTCACATGGGACGCATATGCATCGTATGCCTTTTCTTCCCTTGCACCCAGCATGTCCATTATAGACGGAACTCACGAGGCGCCTCAGATCGGCTGCGTTTCAATGACCGTAACTCCAGACCTTGGAGGTCTTTCGTGGCTCCTCAAGTTTCTACCTATGATTGTGCTGCTTTTTATAGGGTTTGCCGTCGTTTCCTCGGCCATCCTTAGCCCTTGGGGCTCCTCCGATATCTTTCACTGGACTTCCAACTACGGCCGTGATGTTGACTTGCTCCGCCTCGTTACCCCTGGTTTTGGCGACTGTCTCCAGTACATCCAGTTCATTGCACTGACCGGCGGGCTTACTCTCGACTACCCCGGATTCTATCAGCCCATTGTCAGTCAGATGGCATGGTCAACTCTAATGTTTAACGAAAGCTTCGTCGCAAACGCCCCCTCATGGCAGAGCGTTGTAGATGGCATTTATGTTACTAATGGTACCTACGGACTCCAAGAGCTGGGCCAATTAGTTGGCATGGCGGAAACTAGGGACATCTGGGCTGGCATGATGGTTTGGTTATGCGTCTGCATTGCCTCGGTCACAGTTCTGGTCCAGGGTGGATTTGCAGTCCAGTGGTTATTTCGAAAGATCAACAACACTCCCGAGGAAGATTTGCGTTCAAAGAACTTTCCCTTCTCTGTCGGCAACGCCGTCCGCATCGTCTTCAACTATTTCTTGTTCCCTATCGTCGCCTTGTCATGCTTCCAGCTCGTCACTGCAGGTGACGCGCCCACTTATACAATTGCTCTCGCAGTTGTCACTCTAATTTCCCTCGTCATCTTTGCATCATACCTTTTCTATCTTATCATCAAGACAAGGCCCAAGTCTGTCCTCTACGATGATCTACCGACTGTACTTCTGTACGGCCCTCTTTATAACACCTATTCTGACGAAGCGGCTGCGTACGCCCTCATCCCTGTCTTCCTGACATTCCTCCGGGGTATCACTGTGGGTGCAGTTCAACCGAGCGGTATCGCTCAAGTGGTACTGCTCGCCATATGTGAAGTTATCCACATCCTCACGCTTCACGCTTTCCGACCGTTTCAGCGTTCAACCGCGATGAATGCGTACCACACTCTGTTCGGGTCGCTACGTCTCATTTCACTCTTACTGATGGTAGCATTTCTGCCTTCACTCGATGTTTCGGAGGGGGACAAAGGCTGGATTGGCTATATCATTCTAGGAATTCACGGTGCGGCTTTGATCTTTGGCTTCTTCCTCAACGCTCTACAGACCATCATCGAGGTTGCAGCCCGCATGCTTGGTGCTGGTGGAGACGACGCTCGAGGTCTGACCCGTGGAGGACTTACAAAGATCTTTGGTATGCGACAGCTGTCTCGTCGCAACACACAACCGCGTAACACTGGTCCATCCCGAGCAAGCCAATTGTCAACGGCAGCAATGTTGGACATGGACGATGGCGGCAAGTCAGGATATGCCATGCCAAGCGGGAGGGTTCGAAGCGAGTCCGGTGCTAGTCTCGGTGGACTCATGAACCCTCGGCACAGAAGCAGCTCGGCGCTTGATAGTGTCGACGTCTACTCTGGCATGCCGATTGACAGCGGCAGTTCCTATATGCCGAACACGCCCGGAGAGAGGAGCACATTTTCTTTCCTGCCCTCCCCTAATACTGCACGCCATCATCCTACACAATCGATGGACGCCGCTGACCCCTACTACCGACCTCCCCGAAAACGACAAACGATGAACGACTCGATCCACTCAGAAGGACCTGGTGGTTCTAACGTATCAGATGCTAAGGGGGCTAATCAACCTGGAGGCTTAGGGGATCTTGCAGACATGGGTGCGGATATCTCTCGAGGACCAACTCCAGCCCCTCCTCCAGCTGGGTATTCTCAAGTCAGCATCCCTCCGAACCGACCCGACTACGCCACTCGTGAAGTAGACTTTTACTATGGTGTTCGTGGACCAGCCCTGAACTCGGATGGTCCGGGTCGCAAGCTTGGAACCGGACCCGCTGATCCAACAGGCCCTGTGGCTACCGCATCAGGATGGTTCCGAAATCTGTTTGGTGGTAAAACGAAGGAGAAGGGCAAGGGTTTTGAAGTCGTGAGAAGCTCGCGAATGCCACCGGCCATGATGGCTAGGAATGGTGGAGAATCACCCCCTGAGGGCATTCCGGTGGCTATGGGTGTACTCCGAAATGGGCCTATTGATTCGGACGACGAAGATGAACCTCAACCAAGGCGATCACCCGGTCGTCAGCAGCAGAGTGCTCTGCTAGATGACAATGGGGACCCTCAAGACTCTGAGCCCGAGAGCCCCGTTCTAGAGCGACCACGACGCACCTTTAGCGCCGGTAGTGAGGGATTCCCAAGACCACCAAGCAAGTCTCTATCCAAAGCGCCGCACATCGCACTGCGCGAGGCCGAGGATGATAACGCCCCGGAAATTCCTCGCAAGAGCTCCAAGCGTGCGTCTGGCAATTTTGGAGGCAACAGCGACCACAGTCGAGCGCCGTCACTCACTCTGATGAACATGCCTGGCTCAACACTATCCTTCGGGTCGCAGTTGCGGGACTCAGATGCCGTAAGTCGTACTTCGAGTCACCATCGAGCTACGCTATCAGCTTCTTCGCGACTACCATTCGAGCGAACCAACTCCCAAAAGCGATTGTCTTCCAACTCTTCCATGGAGTTCCCCGGCGAATTCTCCCAGATCGACTTCAGCCCAGCAATTGACGACCGACCGGCAAGCTTTGGCATGGTATCACAACATGGTGTCAGCCGAGTTGACCCGTTACACCGCGATGTAAATCTGCTCGGCAGCTCCGCTGAGCTTGTTGAGGATCTCCCAGCTAGACCCCGCACTTGATCTTGTCCTATTTCTGTTGTCATCACCAAGACAATGGGCTGTTGGCCCCCTTGTTTGATGACCATCACGACATGAAACCCTCTTTCTCATCATGAACACCTCTACCCCTCTCGGGTTATAATCTAATACTCTTTCCTTCTTGTTCTTACACCTCAAGGGTCAAACGCTATGTACACGATCCATAGATCAAGGTCCTCTGGGTCCTTGCACATGAGCACACATGCTCACCTCTCCTTTCTAGTCATCAATCAACACATTCGGTCACAACCGTAGATACTTGGGGGACTCGAGCTGCGGAAGTACAGCGAACGAGCAGGCGTTATACATGGATTTTATGCCATCTTCACTTCTACTTGATCTATCTTTGGATTTTCTTTGTGTTTTGGGGGTTTGTTCTTTTGAGAATGTCCATACTAGCGTTGGCGTAACAAAAAAGCTGCGATGGGGAGGGAATTTACACGAAGGGTGGTGGGAACGAAGCACATCTGCCGGGGGGTTTTTTTTTGTAGGTTTTGTGGGATATGAGTAGTTGACATATATAATTTTGGAGGATTCCTCCTGTCAAGATTCTGGATATGTCTATCCTGAGATGGGACAACAGACCAGGGTTTACATTTGGCAAAATTCTAATGCGAAGTTGTAACGATCACTATGCTGTACACTGCAGATTTTGTGATTTCTTATGCCTTTTGGATTCTGTATTGGCCATTGGGGAGGGAAATCTATTGCATCAAAAATTCCTCCCCGGCACATGTATCCACTGCCTGTCCATCCGCATCGTTATATAGTTTACAAAAAAGCCTTTCTTGTCTAATAATGCCCAGAGTCCCATGCCATTTATTTGACGCCGATAAATCCAATGCCTGAGCGAGCCTTACGTGCCGCTTCCTTAAGCGCTTGCTCCTCAACATCGGTCCATTTGACACTTAGCTCGTTCCAGTTCTTGCCGGGTGTGTTGTACTCCTTGCGCCACTGAGACTGCATCTTCTGCAGACGTGACATATCGCGCGGGTCGCCCGAGCCGCTGTACAACATGAAGGCGGTGCAGGGCGGCAGGGAGGCGTAGATACGTGTGAGACGCTCAGAAAGGCGGACAAGGGCCTGCTCGAGTTCCGACTTGTCGGAGGGGATAGCCTCAGAGTCTTGAGGGGGCCCGCCATCGCTGTTTGTGTTTTCAACACGGTTGCGGTTCCACCAGCCTTGGAGGGCTTCGAGCTCTCGCATTCTCGCCCATACAAAGTCAACGCCGCCACCACGGATCTCGAGACCATCTGGGTCTCCCTGTACAGCACGGATTACGTTGTTGGTTACATCCTCGTCGTTCTTACAGCCGAGCTGATGCGTTGCGCCGGCTCCCGCACCCTTTGAAGGGTCTCCCCAGTCAATAGCAGCACTTGTCTTGCCAACCTCGAGGCCACCCGCTTCGCCACCTTGGGCCTTGTATGCAGTTCCAGCCCGCGCCAGCCGACGGAACAGATTCTCGCCGTGTGCGTCAGACGTGCCCCATGACTTGCCCTTTTCACACTTTTGCTTGACAAGATCGAGACAGGTCTTAGCGTCTTCGATGCTGTCGTGGCCGTTCGCACCGCCTTTTTGAATCTCTTTTGATAGGTACTTCTGCGCGAGATATTTTAAAGATGATTTGAGAGGGGGTCCGCGAGGGTGAGGGTAGATGATAGATGTGTCGATGATGAAAGGGTGGGAGATGCGAAGAGCCTTGGTGTCTGATTCCAGAGAATGTCCTATCATGATTGTGCGAGGGGTCAGCAGCTCAAGGAGTTTCTGCTGGATATCGTGTAATGTAGTTGTAACGGGTGCAAGCATCTCCTCTGTAATGCCAGAAAACTGGGTGACGTAGTCGATGATAGGCTTGTCAGGCTTGACAAGCTCATCGAGTACTACGTTGCCGAACCAGTCGATTATACTAATTCGCGTTAAAGAGAATTCGTTCTCTCCAGTCATGCACATCTCACAATCCAGGGCAAGAATTTCTCGCCCTGCGGTAATGCTACCTTTTTGAACCTCATCCTCGGGGGCTTCTCCATCTTCAAGCTTGTCCACATTCGTGATGACCCATCCTGGAGGGACAACAAACTGATCTTTGGCGACGCCTTCTAGCATAGCTGGGTGAACCAGATAGCCATTATCGCTCAAGTCTTCGACGGAGCAAAGAAACTCTGTAATGGAGGTCCTCTCATTCTTCCAGCCCTGGGGCTCGGATGCTGGCTTGACACCCTTCTTAGTTCCTGTCTTTTCTTTAGGAGTGGGAGCTGTGAGGAAAGCAGCCAACGGCGAATGCATCTTCCCGTGACGGTCGTCTCCTGGGGTCTTGACGGGCCACAGATGCGTGAACATGTCCGCAAAAGGCTGCAGAGCCTCAGGTAGGCGCTCCTTTGTCAGTGCCCGGGGATAATAGTCGTCCGGTGACGTAACAACAGTGTTTGTCTCTTGTGCGGCATCGTTGTAGGTATCGAAATCGACTGCGTGTTTGAACATGGCCTCCTCAATGCCGGGTATCATGATAGCCACAATCTTTCGGAAAGCTGGGCGATGGGTGATGCCGACCCATTGAGGACCAGGGCCATCTGCGAAGATATATGTCACCAGGTCTCGCAGTTGTGAGATATTGATCTTGGACTGAAGTCGCGCATTGGGTGAGAAGGCAATTGTAGGATAGTTCTTGCCTGGCTTAGGGACTTTCTTGAGCTTCTTAGTAGCTCGAGAAACAACCTGCCACTCTCCCCCATCATCATCACCGGCATCATGGGGCGCAGCGCGCTTGAGACTGCTGTCGCTTTGTGTGGGGGTATCCCTCTCAGGCGTCGCAATGGCCGTCGTCACAGCGATACCTTCGTCGAACTTCTCTGGCTGTTGAACTGCATTCTGGGGTTCGCTGGGGGCGGTTTTGTCGACGGGATCAAGAATTGGGTCGGCTCCTAGGACGGTAAGGGCTTTGTTGACAACATGGGCAGCTTTTCTCTTTGCTTTCTTACCCATTATAACGTGATGCGAGCGCGAACAATGCGCCGCTATAAATGAAGAGTTGGAGTGAAGGTGGATGTTGAGAGTAAACAAAAGATTTAGAATCTAGAATGCAGAATGCTCTTGCTTTGCGAAAAAGTACGTACCTGCCTTGCTCTCCAGGCGTTTTTCCCAGGGACTGTGGAAGGTGGGGGGGCTCAGAAGCTTAGAGCAAGATCGACCAGTAGGCGTGTAAGGACTTATGCCACTTTACGCGTCTAAACGCAACGTCAACCTGTAGATTCATTAAAAATGATTATATATTATTTGAATAACTTCTATGCATGCTTTTTATTTATTTTTAACTGTGGTTCTACGTCATTAAATCTTCAACTACCGTTTCAAGACTATCTAAGCTATTCACTGACCAAAATCTATCTGAAGTATCCCCACTGCCAAATTCGCCAGAGCATCAACTTGCTTCACCACCGCATACTCAAAGAAAGCCCGCGCCTGATCAGCCTCAGGGTTCTCTATCCAAGATTTAATCAAGGACAACTCTTGGTCTCTTCCCGGCAGTTGATTTATCTCGTCCAGCATCTGCTTAGCAGTAATCGAGACCTCCCACTCTTGGGCATAGCCCCTGGGAACAGACTTCAAAATCATGATGAGCAGCATTTGGCACAGTGACACTTGATCGATGTCGTGTAGTTTCTGTAGAGCTCTTTGGTTGAAGTCTCCTTTGGATGCCACGGCTTGTGAATTGCCGAGGGAAGCCGTTTCCGCTGCAGTATTGGCCAGGAGTTTGGCAACAAGCAAAAGACCTTTGATGCGGATTGGATGGTACGGCAGGACGTGTCGATAGGGATCGCACGATGTTGCGATAAAACAAGCTGTGACCAAAGCATACACGAAGTTCTCTTCTTCGGCGTAGAGAATCGATATCTCTGACAGCAGTTGTGGGAGTGGCGATACCGCCCACAGCTTTTCGGCCACCAGTCCCTTGCACTGTTGGTAACGTGCCCGTAGAGCCGCTCGCCGAGTCTCTAGTGATGGAGATAAATCTTTCTCATCTAAGAGATCAGACAGTTCCTCACTGTACCTCTTCGCCGCCGAAGCTTTGCTCGAGTCTCTTGCCGCTGAATGATGGCCAAGCTTACCAACATCAACGACAAGACTGTGACGGTTCATGTCGGTGATTGGGGAGGCAGCGCATACTTGATAGACATTGAGATCTTTCTCGCATCTCAAACACAGGCATTCGAAGAAATACGGTGCAAGTGCTTGTGTTCGCTTTGACAGAGAGAATGTGTAATCTAACATTCTGTTAACAAACATCGCCATGTAAATGCTAGAAAGCCATACCTGTATAAGAGATTTCGATCTCTTCGTCAAGTTTGATCGGCTTCTCTGCTCTCATTATAGCCTTTCTGCCAACAAACTGCACCATGGCATTGGGGATGCAGGAATGGTTGGCCATGGCAAGCTTTGGCCCAAGAAAGATACCAACCTGGCCCAGATCGGCATCGTATCTATGAAAAGCATTTGTCTGGATCTATACAACAAAGTCAGTTGCGGTTTCATAATGCTCAACTTGTCTACCACATACTTTGCAGAGCAGAGTCAGCGCCTTCTGGACCTCGGTTTGGCCCGTCCCCAGTCCTGCAAACGCACTCGCGCCCATGGCCATCATCTCCATATCCGCCCATTTCTCACTCTTCCTCCAAGACACAACGTTTCCTTCAAGGTCCTCTAACGCAGCACTAATCTCAGGCTTCACAAGTGCCTGAACCACTGCGCGTACGGGAGTTGGCAGTCCTGGGCGCCCCTGTTCCGTGACCTTGCGTAGGACCTTGCACTCCTTGGAGTGGACAGCGGTCCAGTTTGCGGATTGGCAGGCAGCATCACAGTAGGATACAGCGTGGCAACGGGAGCAGGCGCGTACATCCGCTGGCTTAAAGCAGTGGCTGCAGATGGCGTTTATGTGAGAGAGCGAGGGGATGAGAATCGTGGGTGTGAATGGGAGGATGATATCGCCTGGGGCAAATGTTTTGGTGGAGAACATGCCACGGCCTTTGTGATGGCGCTTTGTCTGGAAGGGCAGTGATTGATCCATTTTGAGTCCGATTGACAGTTTGAACTGGCCGTGAAGAATAGATCTCTGAATATTAAAATGAGGTCGATGTGTGGTATGAGTGCGGTTTGGTGTTAGCGACATATTCAACACTGGCGTATGAAATTCTTTACTCCATTGCTCACTCAATCAGCGAACCACGTCAATATTCCACCACCCACCACCACCTTCGACCATAGCAAGATCATGTTAAAATATGGAAAATCATCAAGTTCTAGAATTCAGGTAGATACGTTGTTATTGATTCTCCAATGACTATATTCGCAGGTGCTCTAGAGCTCAACACGAGGAGGATACTTGCCGTTCTTCCTCAATACCGCAAGCCGGTCATGAAGATCCCGGCTCCAATGGCCACTATCCCGCTTGTTCTCCTTCAATATTCTCGCAACATGGTAGTCCCAGCAGCCCTCGTCGGTGCTCGTCTCGTAGACTCGACACTTGGCATCGCTGGTTCGCTCTTTACGAGGCCATTGGCCAGGCTTGGCACCCATGTCCTCGTCCAGGAAGGTGTCGAGAACCAGCTGTCCAACCTTGCGCTGCGTTGTCTCCCACTCTTTGCCCTGCGGAAAGAGTACCTCAAGCAGCAGCTTCATGCCGTCGTTCTTTAGAAACTCTCCTCGGATGATATCGCTCTTCATGAGACCGTTGATGGCTCCAACCTTTGCTTTCGCTGTGGAGGCTAGGGTCTTTGTGTTGACGGAGGTTGGAACATGAGCGGGTACGAGGGGTGAGTAGAGAGAGTCCTTGAGGGACTTGCTAGTTCTTGGGCACTGTGCCTCCATCAGGCCTGTCCACTGTTTCGTAACCTCCTTCAAGGCCGCTGCGTTGTTTTGCAGGGCGGCTCCAAGGATGGCAGCTGCTTGATGGTCTCGAGGAGTGATGTCCGCAGGGTAAGCAACATCTGAATCAGCCATCATGCAGAACAAAGCCTTCAAGACCGCCGGGTCTTCTGTGACCTTGAGACCATAGTAGATGTCGTGTGATAGTTCCTCCATTCCTTCGAGGGCATCATCAAATTCCTTACCACCGTTGGTCTCCCCAGCCTTCAACATTCTCATGGCTGTGAAGAATGGTTTGCCGACAAACTCTTCACCCTCAGGCTCCTTGATTTTACCAATAGGTTCGTAGGCCGGTGCACCTTTGGGGATTTGAGGATCCTCTGTTTGTTCCTGGTCCACAACAACAATCGCCTGATCAACTGGGAGACCTTCAAGTGCAGGGTTACCCTCGTCAGGAACATTGATCTTGGCCTCCTTCTTGCCATTCGACATATTCAGACGAACGTGGAGTCCATGAGGAAGTTCTTGATCATCGTGGACAATCTGGAATTCATCTGTCGGCTGAAATACTTTCGGGTAACAATCCTTGGCGTTGTCTGTGTGGCAGATGAGTTCAACATCTGCGTTGGGCGAAGGTTGCGAGGCCAGAGATTTGGAGAATACAGGTGATGCGAAGACGCAGAGGACGATGCCCACCACCAGCACAAAAAGGTAGGAGAAGGACTTTGCTCTAGAGGGAGCCATGATGAATATGTGAGATATCAAGAAGTAAAGCCTCTAGGGAGCGCGATGTTGACAGTGAAGGAGGTGAAACTAGGGAGGAATAAATGTTTCTGGAGGTGAACCCTTGAGTGGGAATATTGAAAGGGCGATCCAATGTGTAGAGGAAGAAAGCTAAAGGGTAGGCAACAAGTGGGTATCGAGGGTTGAGAGGTATGTAAAGTAAAGATATACTTTTTTTATTTATATTTTTTATAATGAGACAGAGTTAGGTTTGAGAAACATAAAAGCAGATAAACCCGAGTTTATATGTTATACGTTGTATAAATCGTCAAGATATGAGTCAGTCGAGTAAAAGGACACTTCTTTAATCACCCGAATCGAAGTCACTAGAAATGGCAACTTGTCAAGATCCATTCAACGCCCGTGCCACCGTGGATGTTCCCTAGTCCCCTATAGAAAAGACTTTTGGCATATTTTGATTGGTTCACACATCACGCTTTGGCTTAGTCATGGTCTTCATATCTGTCTGTCATGTAAGTCAACCTCACGAGGTAGATTAAACACGTCAACTATAATTTATGGCATGTATTCGACTATAAATGTCAGATAATAGCCATAGAATCGCACACTCCTACCTCCACAAGGTCACATGGAGCCCAGTTGTTGAAAATGTCTCACAAAAACCAGCCTTCCCTTTCCACGAGGGTCAATCAACGTTGACGATGTTTTCAACGCCCCAGGAGATTAACGACATGAGGAATTGAAACATGACTAGATAAACCTTGTTTTACTATCAAAGGGTTCATGTGACGAAGGGAGCATAAGTCGAAGAGGCGGTACCCGCCAGAAATAGTTCCTTGTCGCACGCAGCTTTAGCACGAGATTGTCTCACCACGGCCCATGCTGTCCCTTTAAAATTCCTGGCAAGTGGTCCCCAAGGCACGATTTATCAGACTGAATGCGGGAATTGAAGCATGGAAATAGCCTCAATTTAAGTGAACCCCTCGTCATAAGGTCTTGTAAGTGAAAGGGAGCGGCTGGCCCTAGAGGTATGTATGTATATATGAGGGTGGACAGCCCCAGTTGAGTTTTCATGATATCGACAAGCATCCAGCAGATCAAGTCACTCAAGCTTGAATTCTTCAAGAAATCAAGAAAGATGCTTTCCTTCCACTTCTCTTTCTTTGTTGCCTTCTTGTTTTGGGCCATTACCCTCGAGGCTGCACCGGCCATGTACCACCATTACCGCCATGGCAATCACCATCTTCGAGACCTCCACGCATCAAGAGCAGCGCTTCTTCACCGCACAAGATCTCATTCTCATGATGCCCCTCAAGTTTCGTTTGAAAAAGCACAGGAACCTAGTGGAAGTGCGCGGGCGCAGGTTGTACCCGACCAAGAGACCCAAGACCATTCCATTGAGAGGTTGACAGTGTAGAGGCTGTATAGTACGTTATACGACCCTGATAGCGTCGTATCATATTTACTGACCATCAGTGTAAAGAAGCTTTCATGTAGTGGACGAGTTAGAGAAGAGACTAGAGAGCTGGCTCATCTAGACTTGGGTTGTGTTGTTTTGTTTTGTACAGAGTTGTCTATGGATATATGGACGTTGGTGAAATACCTTTTTTTTTTTGTGTGGCTTCAAGTTGATAACTTCAATTAATAACTAATATCTCCAAGTTGCACTGCACAGTCCATGATGACATGCGCACCGTCTTTATTTCCACAGACATGTTCTGATTGGCTACCCGACCCTCCTCTGGAATTGGGCAGCTCCCTCTCCCTTACTGATAATTACTGGATTTCCATTTCCAATCTGTCCCTGGGACACTCTCGTATCCCTCCACACTCCCCATTTCCCATTTCCCATTTCCAACCATAGCCGACCGATCTCTGTTTGAACTGGCATTCCCATCTTCTCGACTCTCCTTAGTTATCGCAAAATCCTTGCCGTCGACTCGAATTCCTCGCCGCGCAACGTTCGGGAGCTCTGGACCACAGCTCTTTTAGCGCATCCACCCCGGTCTTGAGATCACCCATCCCACCAATATGCCTTCTCCACGCCGAGTACGCCTACTGATCCTGGCGACTATCGGAACTTTTATCTTTATACTCTTCTACACCTCGGGCTTCGACGCGCATCACGATGCGGAGACATACACCGGACAGGAATTTATTAAGAAGACCCAAAATGCCATGAGCGCGAACGAACAGCCTGCGCCCGTCGTCGACTTTGCAACAGGAGAAAAGGCCGGACAACCTCACCACGACAAGGATGGAGACGGAGATATCGACCAAGACGACAAGGAGCTAGCTTCTCAAATGCAGGAGCGTCTCAAGGCTGCTGAGGCCGAGGCAAAGGGCAAGGCGAACGAGAAGGGAGGTCTACGGCCTGACCCTCCCAAGAAGGTCGTGGGAGTGGGAAGCTCTGCGGAAGGTCAGAACAAGGACAAGATCGTTAAGCCGGCCGCTGGAGAACAGGGTGGTGCTGCCGCTCCTGCTGTTGCTGAAAAGAAGCCTGAGACAGAGACAAGGAGCAAGGAGGCCATTGAGGCTCGCGCAGAGCTCGACTCCATCCTTAAGAAGTCCCCTGGTAAGTCAATCTATGTAATGTAATCGCCAAGAAGGCGGTTTTGCTAAATATTTCACAGTCATCATTTTCTCAAAGACCTACTGTCCCTTCTCGAAGCGAGCCAAGAGCATATTGATAGAAAAGTACAGCATTACACCCGAACCTCACGTGGTTGAACTTGACATCCATCCCCAAGGACAGGCTTTGCAAGACCAACTGCTCGAGACGACCGGCCGAAGGACCGTGCCCAATATCATGGTCAACGGTGTGAGCCTGGGAGGCGCAGACGATATAACCGAGATGGACGCGGCAGGCAAGCTTGTTGGCAAGATCGTTGACCTCGGAAACAAGCGTGTCGAGATGTTAGAACGAACCAAGTAATCTAGCGCACATGCCACATTGTATCGCATCATTACTTTTCCTTTATGACCTCTTTAATTTTACAGGGGATTTGTACGAGGGAGGATTTAACTATAGGTTGAGGTTTGGGTAAGAATGGGCTGTCGTTCTGGCCTGTGACAGCAGCATGATCTGGAGTCTTGGCATCTGGGAATTCCTTTTGTTACGGGTGTGTTATGGGTGTTATGTTATAAGGGGAGCATTACTGCTCTTGATGCTCCAGTCGATATGGCAAAAAGAGTCCACAAAGATGGTGATGTACACTATAGCTCGATTAATGAGTATGAGATATATATATATATATATATACCTCTGCATTCGGCATTCGGCATTCGAGACTAGGGGTTAATTACTGGCATGGTACACCATTTCCCATAATGAATAGAAAAGTAAGGTAAATTCGTGTCGTTTTTAAGGGTGTATGACTTGACTCTTTGTTGCAGTGAGTTAACATCCAATGCCATAGGCAGGTATAAACTTAATGGGGCTTACATATTTAACACTCATTCTCAGCCGAGGCAGGATTCCTGACTTTGTTGGTTTGACTGTTTAACATAAGGATTTCCCTTTTAGTCGCACGCACTAAAATGGTAGTATCATGACTCGTGTGATACCTAACTCATCCATTGAGTATCTAAAGCTGACCCCTCGTTATTTTGACAATACATCATCATTGATGCTGTAAGTCGAATACCCATACTTCACATTTTAATATAGAATACCCTTGATCGTTCGGGTATTTATTTAGTCAGTCTTCACTGTATCACGCATTTGAGTCAATTGAGATAACAGAACAATATTTATCCCAAACCTCACAATGGAGAGCGCAAACACCATGGAACAAATCCTCCTCGCCCCTGAGTTATTGGAGCTGATCCTCCTACACCTCGACTTGAAAACGCTATTAGTATCTGCATCCCGCGTATGCCATCACTGGGCCGCGACAATGGCAGAATCGCCCAGGATCCAGCAAGCGCTGTTCTTTCAACCTGTGCCTTCAACAGCAGCGGAAAGGCCGGAGGCTTTTACGCTCAACCCATTGCTGGTAGAGAAGTTTGGGAGGTGCTTTTTTGATATCGATCGCAAGTATACATATCTACGAAGAGCAGACTCCTTCTTTCGATTACCTTGGGCCCCGGAGGGTGCGGTTGCAGAACAAGGTCCAGCGAGGAGCCTGTCTGTCTTGGAAAAGACACGGCGTCTTGAGAACTTCACATTGAGCAGTTCTAGCTGGCGACGGATGCTTGTTTCTCAACCGCCGCCACCATCATTGGGATACTTGAAGCTCGACACTGTGGACATCTGGTTTCACGAAGTACATACTACTCTTGTCGAGCCACGCTTGCCTTCACGAGGTCTCAGCATGGGCCAGTTATACGACATGGTACACAGCACGACATGTCAGTCGGAGAGCTACGCCACCTGGTACCGGATCAGCTGGGACAAGCCGCGAGGGTCTCACCAGACGGAGCGGTGCCGGGCTGAGTGCGAGCAACTACTGCGGAGGACGAGCGTGGTGGTTGAGTTCTACAGCAAAGACGCGGGGGACTGGGACTGCGGACCGTGGGATATAAGCAGCGTTCGCGAGGCGTTTAGGTGTGGTGATTGCTGCGGTGACAAGGTCGAGAACCTGGTGGAGGCTGAGCTGGCGGAGTTTGAGCCGCTGGGACTGGATGTGTTGACGTCGATTTGGTGGCATAATGAGGAGGATGGTTCAGCTATTGATTTGGAGGGCTATGGGTATGGCAAATGGCCTCGAGAGTATCAAGTCTGAGTAAGATATGGGGGGTTGCATTGGGGTTGTCTGTGTCGAGGACACATTGGTATGTATTATGTTGATAGTTGATAGCTTGTCGCGGATGAGTATGTATACTGAGATTGATCAAGAGCGAGGGGCTTATAGTAATAAGGGTCTCAGGTAATAATGATGATGATGATGATGTTTCATCTATTCTGTGCCTTATTGTTGATGATATCGTATCTCGTGGTGCTGTTGCTATCAAGATAAGTGGAACAGATTAAGGTTGATCAGAGAGTGGGCGCACCTATAGTAGCGCGGGGAAGGGGTCACTAAAGTCACTAACACCAAAGATCTAGACCCTCTGAGACGTAGAGGCAGGAGCTGAGGCAGAGAGAGGAGAGAGGAGAGATAGCGCAGCCCATACATAAGAAGCCTCCTCCTCTCCCCCCCTTCCAAGCTGAACCTATTACATTTAAATATAATACACAAATTGCTGCGTCTCTGGCCTAATAACACAATATAACAACACTAAACATGGACAATCACCATCGTCCCTCTACAAGCTCCGACGCCGCTTCCATCCTCTCAGGCTCAACCGTCTTCTCCAAAGAAGCCCCAGCCCAGCTACCACCACCAAAGACCGACGCAGAGACGCCCGCAATCGATGCTGTAAAGCAGCGCAAGAGCATGCGACAGCGCGTTCGCAATGTCGTCGCCGATCTTGGACGTCCGCCGACTGCTAGAGACGATGAGAAGAGTGGGATGGCGACGCAGAGCCGTGTTGACGTTGGGCCTGCGTCTGGAACAGTTTTGATGGGTTCTGCGACTGTCTGAGGACTTGGAGTTTGGACAACTTTCAACGGGATGGAGAGTAACGAACTGATATGATCTGAAATGACCTGAAACGTCGAGATACCTTCAATATTCCGTGGGTTACGGCGTTGAGAATGGAATGGAATGGAATGGAACGGAACGGAATTGGACTGGATATTAACCAAGAACCAACCGACTTTTGAATAAAAACGGAATGACCCCTTCTAAACTACCATGCAATCAAATCATGCCACTGTACTGCCCATTCCATCGACGCCGCCTTAATTTCGTATCTCGCATTACTACACAGTCGATCGATCCGTCCAGGGTCTCCAGCTCACATCAGCCTAATCACAAGCACAAGCACAAGCACAAGCACAAGCACATGCATACGCAATCATGTCCCATCTTGCGCTCATGAGGCCTCACACTTGATTTGTTGCTTGTTTTACGTGTCTAAGGACCAACATCTTGTCTTGTCTGTGAGAGTTTCCGTGATTGGAGACTATTTTATCAATGAAGTGGAGACATGGCGATCAAATGTTTCCACGGAGTTCGGGCTTACAAATCTCTTGATTCCCAATAACATGGACAATGTATTAATGACTATTACGTATAACCATGAGATTGAGACCAGGCTTTAATGAAGACTGCGTGTATATATAGCTATGATCAATCGCCAGTAAACCATCAACAATCAGTACACTAACCAGACACTACCCTACCCCACCCCATCACTTACACCAAAGCCAACTACGTATCATGTCTTCTATCCCCTCAACACAACAAGCTGTCGTCCTTCCCGGAAAACGCAAACCGTTCACATCGAAAACAGTCCCTGTATATTCTCCCGCTCCAGGAGAAATCCTCGTCCGCGTTGCTTGGACCGCCTCCACTCCTCTCGACCTTCACCGCGCTGATGGCGGTCTTCTCATCCCTGAGTATCCATCTCTGATGGGCAGCGGAGGTGCTGCTGGGAAGGTCGTAGCTGTTGGTGACGGCGGTGACCTCAAGGGCTTGAGTGTTGGAGATAGGGTTGCTGCCTTTGCGTTCCATGGTGGGAAAGAGTCAAACCACCAGGAATACATCACCATCCCTGCATATCTTGCTTCCAAAATCCCCGATAACATCTCTTATCAAGAGGCGGTGACGGTGTCAGTAAACTTGGTCACCGTGTTTCACACTGCGACAGCTGATCTGAAGTTGGAGCTCCCATGGCCTGTGCCAAAGGACTATACCCCTAAGCAGGCTGACGAACCTATCCTCATCTGGGGCGCTTCGAGTAGTGTGGGCATGTATGCACTCCAAGTCTTCAAGCACTGGGGCTTCAAGAATATCATCGCCGTGGCCAGTGAGAAGCAGCACGAGTATCTCCGCAGTATTGGTGCAACTCAGACCTTCGACTATCACGAAGACGACGTGGTCGACCAGATCCTCGAATCCGTAAACAACAAACCAGAGCCCAAGTTACCCTACATCATCGACTGCATCGGCTCTCTCGAGGGTACTCTAAAACCTCTGTCCAAGCTTGCTCAGCGCGGAAGTACCGTGGCCGTTATGCTCCCCGTGATCCTCAAGGATGCCACTGTAGAGGAGGAGCCTGAGTATGAAATGGACGTCTCCAAGGTCTTGGTTGGACAATGGGCAGCTGGTGTTGATGTTCGTGGTGTACGCACACATTTCTACCTCTCTGTAAGTTATCCCCATCCTCTTCATCAAACCTACAAGCCTAACATTTCCCAGAACGAGTTCCTCAAGGAAAAGGCGCAGCCAGAAATTATACCAGCATTGCTCAAAGACGGCGTCATCACTCCTAACAAGTACCGCGTCGTGGAGGGCTCAACCGCTGTTGAGAGAGCCCAAAAGGCAGTGGACATTCTGAGGAATAAGGGGGTTAGTGGCGAGAGACTTGTCTGGAGAATTGCGGACGAGGAGGTATGAGGAGTGAAGCCATAAAATCTGTATTTCATAGTCTTTAAGCGGTATTCTTTCATTGTTCCATCAGATTGTTCCTGCATAGTTAGCAGCCCCGTAGACAATTACAATTTGCCCCTCAAGTCAACCCATACCCATGCCATGATATCATAAAAGATCCTGTTATCTCCAATGTAGATAGTCCAAAGTTCCCTAACGCCGATCATCATTAAATAAATTGAAACTCTCTCCTTCTCTCGGATTTCAAAACACCTTGCCAAGCATGAACTGGTCAATAGCTTCAGGACCCATTTGCCTACTCAGCGGTTAGACACTAAAACACAAATGCCAAGAAACAAGACAGTGTTACTCACGCAGTCAGCATTAGCTTTGTAAACTCATCGACATCCTCTGGCTGCGCATGCAACCAGACACCCTTAAAGTCGAGGTTCCGCACGGGGTACTGCGGCTTGGTTTGCCACGCTCTGAAAAAGGCCAACGAGGAGTCTGCTTCCCAGAGGTATCTCGACGCTGTGAAATGGAAGCCGGAAAAATCCATAATTTCGCAGGGCGCTGTAGATGAATTAGATATATATTGGAACTGTACACAGCTGTGGACAGCCGTGTAAAGGGGGCAACATACGCTCTAGAGACTTTAGGATGCTTGACATGCACACGTAGGCAAACGCCATGACGATAGTCCGGCGTATACTCTCAGAAAGCAACCAACTCTGTTCCAAAATTAGTAAATCTCCCACGCCAATATCGTCTCTCGGTTAACTTACCTCCCAGCTCGGTGGCGGCGGCCCCTTCATTGTAGTAGCAGCCGGATCATCTTCCACTGCAAGCTCCTCCCCAAGCTCCTTGAGCGCAAGCATCCACGCGAGAAACTGCGGCAGCTCGCGCTCGCTCGTCGATCTCATCGTCACGTCGCCATCGAACATGCGGATCGTATCCAGCACCACCATCGCCTGTACCCGCGCAAGCTTCTCCGCCGGCGTTGACGCGCGCTCGCCTTCGCGATGGATATCGCGCGCCATGTCGCCGATGAGCTTGTACACCCAACTTCTGTTCTCGGGCGTGCGGGCGGAGTATGCTGATGCTGCTGAGAAGGCGGCCAGCATCGTCTTGGGCAGGTTGGAGCCGTAGAGACGAGGATGGATGAAGGGGAGGCGACGGGTTCGCGCGAAGTCGCGGTAGAGGTTGGTGATGACGTCCACTGTGTAGCCCACGCGGGTGCGAGGGTCGTACACGTCCAAGGGGTTGAAGTCGCACATGCAGGGTTCGATTGAATCCAAGCGGGATACATCGCGGATGACTAGGGGCCCAACTGGCATAGATGGCACGGGCGGTATGCTTAGCTTGCTATTGCTGCCATAGTCGCCCAGGTTCCATAGTTCGGAACCCACAGAAGTGTCGTTGGCCATGAGGTGATCGATGATGGAGAAGTCGAGGGGAGAATCAAGCTCTATTGACGACGTGTTGACCCTGTCGAGACTCTCAGGCGTGTTGTTACTGACACTAGCACTGGCACTAGAATCTGTTGCTCCCAGGTTGTTGATATCAAAGCCCATATCAAAGTCGTCCAAGGTATCAGTATTGGCGGAACCAAGCCCGGTCACTATATCGTCGTCGTGGAAGCTTGCTCCCGGCGGCAACCTCTGGTAGACGCAGTCGAGGCCCTTTGCTGCACAGCGAGTGCACCGCGGCGTCTTCTTGTCACACTTGCGCTTCCCTCTCACGCAAGCGTTGCAGCTCTTCTGTCTCGTAGCAGCTGCGCGGTCCATCTTGCGCGCAGCCAAGGAACCGAACGAGTCCATGGTATATATGTGTATGTGTGAAGATGAGTGGGTAAAGATATGAGGATCAGTGAAGGGAGGAAAGCCGCAGACTGGCTTCCAGGAATCCCGCCAGGCTAGACAACGTCGGAGAAAGAGGGTAGAAACGTAAGCCCCTAAATTCAAAGATCTCGATTATGCAGACCAACTTGAAGTGAAGTAAAGGGAAATTAGCGTGGCGCATAGAAGCGTTGTCTTCATCTACTGGGCGGACTTTGCTTTGCTTGGTATAAGCTGTAAGCAGTAAGCACTCTTTGTAATACTATATATCTACCTTTTTAGTAGTCTATGGACGTTGTTCGTCTCGCAGGCCGCATCGGGGACTTTCTCAGAGCGGGGCGTCTGCAAACTCCGCAACTCCGCAATTCCGCCCGGACTGCTCCGTCCGTCCCGGCACCGGGAGTTTGGTCACCCCGGCCCCGACTGGAAACTCTGGGGGAGGGGGACATGCGTATATAATGAGTGGTACTTCTTACAGAGTGTGGACCATTGCAACGCCTGTTGTTGTGTCGTCATTCTCTGTCTGTTTAGATCCTACCGCACAAGTCATGGCAATCAATGTAGGCAATGTGGCACGAAACTGACAGAAAAGCTGTCCATTCGGGTAAAGGTAAAAGGTATAACATATAATAGTACAACTGAGCGCAGGGACACATGTCAACATGTCCGCGCTGTCGTATTTATTCATCCACCGTTCCCCCAAAATATCGAGACGCTTACACAGCCAAAAATGAACAGCCCTACAGATAGAGCATCTCCCCATGCTGTTTTGCAGTACAACTCCATGAAGTCCGCTTTCTCTTCTGTAAAATGGGTATATACGCCTTGCAACACCCTCCCGCCATCATCGTATTTTCCGTGTCGTCCTTCCAGGCTCAAAATCCGAAAGGATCCCGACTAATCAACCCTATTGCACCCATACCTAACCTTGCCTAGCCTTACACTAACCGTACCCTTACCATACCATGCCTGTACCATTAAGTGGCCTATATATCCCAACCAAAACCAATATGAAATAACTCCGAACAACCGCCTCTAAATGAGGAGGTATATATAAAACTAGGACCAAAGATCGAACAGGGGAAAACGACACAGAGGAAAAGTGACAGTGTATGGTCCGTCTGCCGCACTGGTACACTAAGCAGCAGCTTTGCCGAAAGAAACAAAGAAAATAGAAGTAAGCAAGTATAATGCCTCGACGAGCTTGTGGCTCCGGGTATCGCTGGTATAACAGTAATGAGTGGTAGCACTTTTTCTTGTTGTAATCTCAAGCGTTTCGTGCTTAAGTGTCGTAACTTTTCGCCGTCATTCATTCGTAAACCGAGTTCCATTGAAATAGAAAGATGATGCGGGCCCCAGATACAAAGAGATACCGAGTCGCCGATTTTAGTATCGCTCCGGATGATAACCATTGGTACGAGGGCTATCGTACTGGACCCCGGTCATTGAATCTGGTCCGTTAGAGATACCGTTGCTGAGTGATCGGATAGGTGGCAGCTCTGGTCTGTTCGAGTTGGCATAATTATCCTGTTGATAGCTTCCGGTCTGAGGTGCTGGCGCGGCAGCAGAAGATGGAGGGGGAGGGGGAGGGGGGTGCGAAGAAGAAGAGCCTCCCCGCATCTGTGCGCCTTCCATCCGCAGCCCTTGGATCTCGCGGCGAAGCATTTCGTTTTCCGCTGCGGCAGTGTTGTAGTGGGATTGGAGCAGCCTGATGTGCTCATGCTGTTTCTGATGTTCGGCAATAGCTGTCGTTCATGTTAGCATAATAATTCTGTCCTGGTCGCTTCCATGTCACACTTACCCTTAGTTAGGATCTCCCACTTAGAAGCCTTAGAGCCTCGTTCTTGAGGCATAAGATCTCGAAGCTGATCGAATAGTTCCTTCATCTCCGTTCTCCTTTTGCGCTCAGCAAGTTTGTGGCTGACCCTCAGTTCAGGGGTTCTGCTATACGGCTGGTTGCCTGTGGCTCCGTTTCCTTCCTCGGCCTGGAGATCGCTCAACTGCTTGTGCTGCATGGAATGATGGTGAACAGGTAAGAACTCGGAGGCATTGGACATGCGGGAGTAATCGCTCTCGTTTAACCTCATCTGACCAGGCGGCAGACGCGACTCGGTCGTGAATTGGCTACTCGCAACCGACTCGGTGATACTACTGCGCCGTGAATCGGTGTACGCAAGCTCGTTGCCGACTCGTTGGATCTCCTCCTCAGGGAAAGCCCAAGCCTGACCTTTGGTAGGTTCCGCTGCCCGGGCAATGTGCCCAGTGGCAGGCCCAGTGATAGCGGGTGCGGTCTTGACCGTCTTGGTCTCGGGGTTTCGTTCAGCACTTGGCTGGTAGCCATTTGAAATTCGATGGACCGAGAGATGGTGAGGATTTCGTTGGCTATGGAGGGTGTTTTGTATCGAAGTAGTTGAGGGATTGTTGGATGTGTAGGGAGAGTTGCCAAGGCGCATATCGCTGAAGACCTGGTTCATGCGACTGTCAACACTTTCTCTCCTCAATCCCGCCATACTAGGCGCTAACGTGTCGCCCATTACAGGTCCAGGTCCGTTGGACTCAATCGACGTGGGTCTATCGCGGCGTGGATCGAGGCTGCTGGGTGTGCTAGGGGACACCATTGCAGCGACGCTCATGTTGGTTGTTGATGGCGATACAAGACCGTGGGGTACCATGTTGGCTGCGATTGGGGACGGAGTCTTGTCCTGCGAGGAAGATTGATAGCCTGAGGGGCTTGGGCTGAGACCGTTTACGTTAAAGGAGGCAGCAGATGTGTCTAATTTGATCAAGTCAGTCACGGGCCAAGGTATTGACAGACGCGATAATGAGCAGCGTACGCTTACTGGAGGCGTCTGCGTTAGAGTAGAAGCCCGAATCTCGCATGTGAGGCGGGCCGTTAGGGATCGGGGCTGGTGCGTGGTCGCTGTTGAGGATGTTGTTCAGTCCCGCCGACTTAGGAGCGGGTAGACGTTGCTGGTTATGGACATCCATAGCTGTTCAAGGTCGAGTACGAATCGAGGATGTCGCATACACACAATTGGGTAGGTTCAGTCGCAATAAGCCTCAATTAAATCTTCTAGATGCAGGTTCGGCTCAGGGTGATGACGAGACGACTCTATTCGATTGTTTGCGCTTAGGGCGAGGTCAAGGCGATGGAAGGCAGAAAAGAAGGCGACGGCTGAGGTGTCGGTACAACAAGGCCAGGCGATGTTGGAATTACAACTTCGGTCGGCAGGCCAGGACAGAACTGAAGTGGACTGTCACTGTCACAGACACAGACGCGACAATGCAAAGACGGGTTCGAGAAAGGGCGGGCGTGTCAGTGCATGAGCCCTGAGAGAGGGTTGAGAAAAGGGACCGTCGACAGAATGCGATGCGATATGTTACGTTGCGTTGTGTGGGCAGAAAACAAGTCGTAATAAATTTGCGAGAGAGAGAAGTGGAATTGAAGAGGGAAAAGTGCACACGAGGTTGACCCCCGGTGAGAAGGTGACAGGCTATAGGCACTGCAGGGAAGGGGGGGGGGGGGGGGG